>VCCN01002112.1:5019788-5032903 GCA_006491835.1 Architeuthis dux | reverse complement strand
TCCAAGGTGGACGCGGGTTCTTTATTCACATTTACGATTTAGTCGTTGGGGGCAGAGATTCGACGCTGGGAATATTCTGACCTTGTGCCAGACTAACCTAAGCTGCATGCGTTTGTAACGCAGTGGTTACTCGAAAATTAATTCGTTAGTGTTTAATCCTTTCTGAGAGCCCCAATGCTCTGGCCTTTTGCCAGACTAACCTAAGCCGGATGTTGGTAACGCAGTGGTTAGCCTAAGATAGACATCTTTAAGCGGGTGGATATGTGCATCAGAGTAAGGTCTGACCAATCAAGCGCTTGACACCAAACCATTCCGAATGATGAATGGCTAGGAGGATGGACAAGTGATTGTTTGTATAGTAGGGAAGCGGATGATTGGATATACAATAGACTCCCGTTATTACGGCACCCTCGGGGATTCAAGAGTGTCGTTATAACGAATGTTCCATTATTACGGGTGGATTTGATACGAATTGTATTAATAATGAGAAACCAAAATGTACAGACAAAAATGACTTTTTATTACCCTTTCACAGTCTAATGCCCAATATAATGGTTACGGGTCTGCAAATAAAATGAATGAACCAGACAACAATCTTCCCAGAATATAAAAACAAATGCCATTAAAAAATGTGTCATTGAATAGTGCCGTTAGAACAGTTTGTTGTATATACCTAACATTAGAATTTTTAAAATAACAATCCTGGTTGCTGCAGGGTCAAACCCCACTCCTACTTCTATTCTGACTGGCGATGATCGCTGCAACGTTTGTATTGTATGTATAACAAATAAAAGATTATATATTTTTCAGTATACATGTATTTATTTATTAGAATGAAATAAGCCCTGGAGTATCTGTATTTTCGTATAAGACTTGTCCGTTTGGCTCAGTCGGTAATAGAACCGGCTACCAGGTCTGCAAATAAAATGAACGAACCAAAAAGTAATTATGCTGATTTTAGTTTCTTTTAAATAATGCACTGAAATCTTCATGTGTCGTTGCTGCAAATTAATCCCCGACAATAGTCTTGCGAGAATATAGAAAGAAACGTGCCGTTAGAATGAGTGCCGTTACAACGAGAGTTTACTTGCCATGATCTGTCTAATACTTGTAACAACTGCAAGCGATATGGGTGCTTCAAAATCGCCATTTCCTTCTCTTCGGTGAGTTTGTGATTACGAACGCGAGCGAACTGACGCGTGAAGCCTCACATTTTATGGATCACAACTGCAAGCTCTACTAATGAGGTATAACCGCAGGCACCCACTCATGATGATATAACTGGTGCAGAATAATTGTTCATACCAAAAGACTGTGGAATAGGACACAAGGTTTTTGCCGTAGACATTAGGGCGTCCCTTGACTCGACTCCTTCCCGCGTCATAGAGCAGGTGCAGTTTGGGAAACAAATTTGAACCATTCCGAATGATGAATGGCTAGGAGGATGGACCAGGGTCTGGCGGTGTAGATGACCAAGAGATTGTTTGTACAGTAGTGAGGCAGAAGGTTGGATATACAGTAGACGCTGGTTATTACGGCACCCTCGGGGATTCGGGAATGTCGTTATAACAAATTTTCCTGTACAACGTGTGTATTTGGAAACCATGGTGAGATTGCGACATGGTGACATAGTGAGATCGGTACATAGTAACAAAGTGGAACTGGTGGATTGTAACCTGAGTTGGACTAATGCATAATAATATCGTTGACTGGTACATAGTAACATGGCTGTACTAGTGTATGTTAAGTATATGCGAATATTTAGCGAATATATTTATGTTTCACCCCCTACCCTTTTGTGTACTCCTACCCCTTCCATTCTCAGAACCTCTCCTACCTCCATCTGTTTCAACGTATTTTTATTTTATTTTAAAAGTGTGATAGACAGACGGGAAGAAAAGTGTGACAGACGGACACGTTGCTTGTTATAATGGAGATTAATATTTAATGAATTTGAATGTCATATTAATGCTCAACTAGAAAGCACTCGGAGAAAGCATACCTCTGCCAAAAACTGAATGAAAAATAAAGTATAATAAAGCTTGTGCAAATATTGAGTTACTTCTCTTGAAATTTAAATTCGTCTTTTTATTAACTGTTCGTTGTTAACCTTTCTTACTGCAGAATAATACAAAAATATCTCTCAATAGGAAACAAATCCTTGGATCCGTTCCCAAATCAATTAAAAATTAACCACTCTTCCACAAAATGTCGTTGAGAACTTGGACAGATGGACAAACGGACAGACATGAGTGAATACATATACCTCTGCCAACGAAGTTGGAAGAGGTAAATAATTCATCATCATCATCAGCAGCAGCAGCAGCAGCAGCCTTTTGGACGTCAATCTTGCCAGATCTCTCTATTGCGGGCGTCGCGGCGCCAATATCTCCTGATCGTGTCTAAATCGTCATCTTATTTTCTGCCGGCCGCAATTCAGCATATGATCTCTTGGGATCCACATGTGAGTCTTAATGTCCAGCGGTTGTCTTATATTCTTGCAACATGACCAGCCCATTGCCATTTTAATTTTCTAATGGATTCTATGATATCTCTGACTTCTGTTTTTTTCCCCTCTAACATGCTGTGCAGTCTTGTGCTTTTCTCCATGTGACGCCGAGCATGATCCTCTCTTGAAGTTAGGTTGGAAGTTATATTAATTCCTAATGGGCCTCCCAGCAGTGAAACAAATTCTGCTGATAAGGTGAGGGTTTAAATTTCAACACTCTCACTGATTTCACAAGTACGGAAGTTGATCGTATAAGCATGTGGATGGAAATACTTAAGCTGATTATGTAGTTTTGGTAGGGACATTGGCATAGTTAATTGTTGACTTAAGAAGACAGATTAAGATAAAGAGGTCGTAATGGTGGGATAGTGCGATTTTAAGTGGGCGGTAGTTTGTTTTGAAGAAAACTAATCTTTATGTTAGGTGGGCAGTAGCATGTTTTAATCTCTTTGGAGCTGAAACATGGAACCTAATCAAATGATTGCCCCTCAAACTAAGAACCATGCAACGTGCACAAGAAAGAATAATGCTCAACATCACATGGAGAGATCACAAGACAGCACAGTATATTAGAGAAATAACAGAAGTCAGAGATATCATAGAATCCTTTAGAAAGCTCAAATGACAATGGGCTGGTCATGTTGCAAGAGTGTCAGACAACCGCTAGACATCACGACTCACAACGTGGATCCCCAGAGATCATATGCGAAACTGTGGCCGGCAAAAAATAAGATGGCGTGACGAACTAGACAAGTTAAGAAAGTATTGGCTCCGTGACGCCTATGATAAAGAGGTCTGGCGAATCTTGAGGAACGTCTATGTCCAATGACGCACGATAAAAGGATGATGATGATGTTTTGAAGAAAACTAATTTGTATGTTAGGTGGGCGGTAGCATGTTTTAGTCTCTTTAATATATGTCAAAGTGGGCGGTGGGCGAAAAAAGCTTGAATACGCCTGCTATAGGTGCTTGACTCTTGTTACTGCTCGATGTTTGAGTGGTCATTATAGCTCGGGTCAACCAGTTGTAGAAGGTCGTTCGTGAGCGGACATGACTAACTCCTTCTCTGGTCGTAATGTATTGTATAGGTTAGCAAAGGTCAAATATTTGGGCTACAGATGGAGATAAGGTATTATTTCCGGTCATTTGTTGAAATGAAAAACGTTTTTTTGCTTGACATTTATTTAGGAGCGAGCCAACTAAAAATAGCATAGTTTACATCAGGCATTCTCAACTGGGGCCATATTCCCTCTTTGGAGGTCCTGACACATTTCAAAGAGGGCATAGAGAAGGCCCCCCTTTGTCTCGATAGACAATGGGACGATACTGAAGTGACCTTCCTGAGCGCAGGCCTGGGTGAAACGTATGGAGATCCTGGGATGCCCAGTCGTCAGAATCCCTCTCGGAATAGCTGATGTAGATCAAAGGAAAATGGAGCGTGTTACATTTGGCATTAGCTTGAATGCAGAAGCTACCGGAAGGATGTTATTGTTGACAATCTTAAGGGGGCTCCAGTCCCTGTGTTGTATATCCATCTAGGAGCCGACAGACTTTTCTTAACAGGGACATTGGTCTTGTGTTAGTCCCGAGCCAGGTGCTCTCTGTCTCTCTGCATTCTGACGGCGTCTCTGTGGCTTTTATGGGGTTCGAACACCCACGCTGTTTTTTCCAGCCTACCACAGGCTGTTTATGACTTTTGAACACCTGTTGTATTTGTTCCGGTCCCGACACCTGCGGTTTGGGGTTTTGGTCGATATCCTGTTTATGACTTTCAACACCTGTGAGGGTCAAATCTGTGACCCCCGTCCACATCTAATTTGGAATCAGAGTTGTCTGTTTCCTAGACTGGTTTCCTTCCCAATGCTAGAGAGACCCGTCTACCCTGCTATTTCATCGTGGGAGAGAAGAGATGAATTCATGCCTTTCTCAGTGAACAAAGCCTCAACCGGAGTTTGAACTCGGCTAGCCGATTTCTATTGTCCGCGCCGTTAACCGCTCGGCCACGGAACTAGAAATGAATGGCCTGCGAGAAGCCCCGACCTTACACCTTGTGACATCTTCCTGTGGGGGCGAAGGAGGAGTTGTACGACGAATTTTAACACAGCAGACAAATTCTACCATTGTATGGTCCAAAATAAAACTAGTTTGACTACAATCGACCAATAAATAATAAAGTTATTACCAATTTCCAATAGGGAGTTTGTTTTCACCCACCATGCATATGTTCGTGTTGTATCCATGTTTGACAGGAGGGCCTAGAACATGTGATTAGTCCTTGAGGGGCTGTGGCCAAAAACAGGTTTGAGAATGGCAGGTATACATTTCGGCAATTGTTGACCTCTGAGCCGGGGATATTGATTACCAGTTCAAGGTTTCACCTCTACCCGCCGTGGCCGGTAAATTGGTGCAACTGGAAATATTTTCTCCCCCGGGATAACGAGGCACACGTAATACAAGGTAAAAGGTCCATTTCCAACGGTTCCATGTCCATTGAAGACGCTTTCGGCGACTGACACTGGTTAGCATGAGTACTCTGACTGGCCTTTGCCTACCCAGAGTACTCATACACAACAAGGATCGATGTATTGTGTGTTGTGACGCATTCCTTCCCCTACCTTGATTAAAGCTATCTGCAATTTGTGCCACAGTAGCCCTTCTGTTGGCACGTACTTGGTGAGAAAGCTTCCGTTCACTTCTCGCACCGAGAAGTCTTTGCCGACCAATGCCTTGTCAACGATTGGTGATTTTTACTTCCTCTGACCATTGCGGATAGGAACACGCCACAGCTGAACGTGAGAACCCCACAAGTTTCGGGAATGCTCTGCCCTAGTCCATAAGAATGTTGTCTCACACAAATCTTCCTTCTTGCCCATGACAGCGGAATTTAACACTTCAAAATGAAGTGCTAGAGGCCAGCCTACCTGTTCATATACCTCTGACCAGAGTTGCCATTTTGGCAGTTTTATGGCCAAAGTCGGCCTTTTGGAAAAGCATTTGGCCATATTTAAATATTTGGCCATTTCTTTTTTTTAAAAAAAATAGTAATTCGAAAGTAATTTTCTTTGCTTTCCACCCAAAAGACCTTCGTTTCCTCAGGATATTTCTGAGTTGGAAAAGTCATTTTTTTTTAACCTTAAAAAAATGACGCAGGGTTCTATTCACAATCTAATTGTAATTCTAAATTGGACCCTTACTTTCTGCCATCCCTACGGAGCAAAAAAGACTTAGTTGCAGTAGTATTTTTAATAAATTCTTATATGTGATGTGTACTACAGTAATGCAATGTTGTATAAACAATTTTGTCATTTGGCCATTTTTGGCCTTTTTTGCATGTTTTTAGCTTGAAACGTCTCAAACTGTCTGGCAGCCTTGCCTCTGACCGTAACATGCGCAGTTGTTGCTGACGACTGCTGCACGACGAGGCTTACATATTTACTTTGTCTAGGTTAGTCTAACACAAAGCCACAAATGTATGGAAGCCATCGAGGAACAAAATCACTGCAGTAATAATGGTCTGCCAAACTAGCTTGCTAACCACTGCCGCACGGTAGATTGTTCGTTAATGATCTTTCGTATTTGTTTATTCTATGTGAATCATTATCATTTTGACAATGAAATAGAAATTTTACATGCACGAGAAATGTCGGCATCAAATTATAAACTTTCCTTAACTCTTAGATTCATATAAGAAAAATTCCGATGTCAATAACAAGAGGAATAACTACTGATCAAAGTTATCTCCCTTTCAACTTTGGGTAACTTAAAAAAATCTTTTTAGTCCATCTTACATAATAAGATTTAACAAAATTTGTTTTCTCCACCAAAGAACTCGGCGATTGTTACCTTTTCAGCGTTAAATCCAACACTCCTTTCCTGCGTTCTTTTTCAAAACATTGGATATCACATTATTATATTATATTATATTATCTTTTTGACGTAAAAAGTCACAGCCCAAAACATGAAGCTAGGTGTTGAGCATTTTACGAGAACACTTCAAGTACACAGTACTAAGTCTATGGATTGTGGCATTAATTCCAGATGGAGGTATATACATATATATATATATATCTATCGTTAGAAAGGGAATATCATCTTTCAAGCGGTATATATTCACAATTTGTACCTCTTGGGCTTAGAATGTTACAGATCTAAACGTGAAGCTAGGTGTTAAGCGTTTTACGAGAAAGCCTCAAGTACGCTGTCCAAAGTTTATGGATTGTGGAATTAATTATTGATGGAGTTATATACTTATATATATTCATAGAAAGGGAATTTTACCAGCTCTCTAACGGTGTATGTTCCCAATTTGTTTCTGTTGGGATTAGAGGGTTACAGCCCAAAACGTGAAATTAGTATTCAGTATTTTATGAGAAAACATCAAGTGCACAGTTCACATTTATGGCTGTAACATTTTAAGCCCAAGAGATACAAGATATACCGTTGAAAAGCTGAGGGATTTCTCTTTCTAACGATATATATATATATATGTATATATATGTATATACCTCCACAACCATAGACTTTGAACTGTGTACTCGAAATCTTCTCGTAAGATGCTGAAAACTTTGTAATCTTTTAAGCCCAAGAGATACAAATTTCCCTGTAAAACGCTAAATACCTAGCAGCACGTTTTGAGCTGTGGCCTTTTAAGCCAAACAGACACAAATAGGGGACATGTAGCGTTCGGAAGCTGATAAAATTGTCTGTCTAATAATATATATATATGTATATACTTCCATCAAAAATTAATTCCACAGACCATAGGACTTTGATTGTGTACTTGAAGTTTTCATTGTAAAATGCTGAATACATAGCTTCACGTTTTGGGCTGTGACTCTTTAAGCCCAACATATACATATTGGGAACATACACCCTTGGAAAGCCGATGGAATTTCCTTTCTAACGATATATATATGTATATACCACAATCAAAAATAAATTATACGATCCATAGAATTTGTACAGTGGACTTGAGGTTTTCTCGTAAAATGCTGAATACTTTACTTTTACAACCAACAGATACAAATTGGGAACATACACTGTTGGAAATCCTCTTTCTAACGATATATATATGTATATACCACAATCAGAAATAAATTATACGATCCATAGAATTTGTACAGTAGACTTGAAGTTTTCTCGTAAAATGCTGAATACTTTACTTTTACAACCAGCAGATACAAATTGGGAACATACACCGTTGGAAATCCTCTTTCTAACGATATATATATATATATATAGCCTAAAACGAAAAGTATATAACGGCTGCATAATACCAGCCATGACTTATGGTTGCGAAACCTGGAAATTAACCAAACGAGCAGAAAACAAACTTAGAATAGCACAGAGAGCCATGGAAAGAGCAATGCTAGGGGTAACGCTAAGAGATAAAAAAAGATCAACATGGATCAGAGAAAAGACTAGAGTAAAGGATATTATACAACTAATTAAACAACAAAAGTGGAGATGGGCCGGCCACCTAGCGAGAAGAGATGACAATAGATGGGGGAAAAGACTAACAGATTGGTGCCCATGGGATAGTAAAATAAGTAGGAAACGGCCACGAGATAGAAAGGTTTGCCGGTAAGACTTGGCAGAGATTAGCACAAAATAGGCTGTCATGGAAGGAGATGGGAAAGGCCTTCGTCCAGCAGTGGACTTATAACGGCTGCTGCTGATGATGATGATGATATACTTTCATCAATAATTAATTCTACGATCCATAGACTTTGGACTATGTAGTTTTCTTCGTAAAATGCTGTGTATTTAGCGTTACCCTTTGGACTGTGACTTTCTAATCCCAACAGATACAAATTGGTAACATACACCGTTGGAAAGCTGATAACATTCTCTTTCTAACTATATATACATGTATATACCTCCATCAAAAATTAATTCTACGATCCATAGAATTTGGACAGTGGACTTGAAGTTTTCTTGTAAAATGTTGAATACTTAGCTTCGCGTTTTGGGCTGTAACTTTTTTCTCATGCACCGTTGCGAAGCTGCTAAAATTTTCTTTCTAACGATATCCCCGGACTACATGAACTCCACAAGAGCGGTATCAAGCGGTTTATGAATTTAAGAGTTGAATCAGTATCGTTATCTTGCATGGGTGGATTCCTCCGTCTACTTCACCTATTCTTTCTCTCCATCTTTTCTCTGTATTGTCAAACTCCAGTACAAAGTCTGGAGTTGACTTGTTTCCTACCGTTACAAGAACAACAAGAACAATCCTCACCAAAATTAGGTGTACACCGATATGTATAATTCACATTCCCCTACCCTGATTTGAATTCATGACCAATTGATTGCCAGGAGGCTGTCTTGCTGACTGAGCTAAATTGATAACGAAAATGTATCATACAGATACGCACGGGCTTATTTCATATATATATATATATGACGGCCACATATTCATATGTTTGGTTTCAATGCTGTAGAGTTTGGTCATAAATAATGCCTGATAATACATGTTTTGATCGTGTAATGTTCCACTAGAAATAATAAAATCCTGCTATGTTTGGTTTAGAAGACAATTAACTCATTTATGGGCGATACTGTATATGTTATATGAATGGGCAATATGAAAGATTTTTTAAACTAAAGATCTTTCCTACATAAATGTTTTTACGTTCTGTTTATTCGTTTAGTTCATTACTTGTCATGTAAGTCAATTATTTACTAATAACTGTTAATGAGAGATGTTCATATTTTTGGCAACAGAGTTTCAATGCTGTTGAGTTTGGTCATAAATAATGTCTGATAATATCCGTTTTGATTGTGTAATGTTCCACTAGAAACAATTATACAGGTATTATACGTATAACAGACCAATTCTGTCAGTAATGCTTGCATGAATGCCAGACCACTGACAACCCCTTTCTTCCTGATTTGCAATGCATTTCTATAGTAAAGTCATTAGCATGGATTTACATTATACAGTATCGCCCATAAATGTGTACACCCCATACCACATTTTAATAGAAAGTTAATTTTCTTCTAAACCAAACATAGCAAAATGTTATTATTTCTAGTGGAATATTACACAATCAAAACAAAGAAGAATAAAGAGTTTGTTTTAAGCAATCTTCTGTTGTTTGTTGAAGTTGATAATTCTGTCATTTATTATTTAACACATACATCTCATCCGTATTACTATACTAGTAATTCTTGTTCCCCTTTTGCTTTGCTAAAAACAAGAACAGACAATAAGAATCATTACTTTTTTTTCCAAAGAAATCTTTCTTTCTTCTCCTCCTTACCTTGCTCTTCACAGACATTTCTTTTTTCCATCACCCAGAATGCAGTTTTCTACAACACCGACATGTCTCCCTTTTCATTCATCGGTTCAGTTTCAGTTTCGCTCAACAATAGGAACATATTCATCTTTTGCGTTTTAATTGCATTTGTTATTGCTCTTTAACAGATCTGCCCCAAATGGCGTGTGTAAAAAAAGGAACGCGGAATGACGAATATGTTGCTTTTGGCTTTACTTGTGTTAGAGACCGGCAATGGCGTAGCAAGAGGGGTGGGGTGCAGTCGCCGTCGGGCACAAGTGTGAAGGGGCGCAAACATTCCTTTGCGCACATACTTTTGTCACAGGAAAAAATATTGCATAACACAAGATTCTTGTGCACGCAACGTTTTTTAAATAAATCTTTTAAAAATTATTTTTTAAGTAAATATTTAATTTTATTGGACAACCGCAAAGTCTACAATATATTCAAAAAAGAATCTCGGAATAAAAGTCACGGAACCAAAGTCACAATGTAGTGTTACCCTGAGCTACTTACAAAACGTAATAGGAAGAAAAGTCACAACTAAATAATCAAAATATTTTAATGGTGGGGGCGCTGAGAACCCTTGCTACGCTACTGGAGACCGGGATAGAATTTGTGATTTGGTAATGAGCAATTGAAATTTGAATCCATCAGGATTGAGAGACCATCTCGAATTCAAGAACAGAAAAGATGTTGGCACCTCAATTAATACATTCAAATTACAAAGAATTCGTTACGATCAGAAGGGCACTCTCTGGGTATGGTTTTGATCCACCTGGGAAACGTCTTTTGGAAGCTTCCTATAGAGTTTCCTATAGGATTGCTGAAGAAGCCCCACACATTTGGAGACAGCCCAGTGAAGCCCTGTGCTTTGGGGATGTTTAGAATCGTGTTGGGAGATGATGCTGAGAAAAAACTGAGAAAATGTCCCTTGTTCAATGACATTACCAGAAAATTAAAGAAATGAGTCACGACATAGAACAGCAAGTTGTTAGCGAGATTAAGAACAATCCAACAAAAATCAGTATGCAGCTCGATGAATCAACTGACGTATCAAACCACAGTCAACTGCTTCTATTTGTACAATATGTTAATGAAAAGAACACCAAGGAAGGGGGTTTTATTCTGTGATTGACTTGAAACTACAACCAAAGCAAAAGATGTGTTCCAGTTGATCCAATCTTTAGTTAGAGTTAGAATTAGTGAGTTAGAATTGGACATGATCGGTTCTAATTGTACAGATGGAGCTCCGCCATGATTGGAAACAAATCTGGATTCGTTGCTCTAGTCGGGGAGAGAGCTCCGCATTCTCTGACCACACATTGCCAAGCATTGGCGTCTAAAACATTCCCAAAGAAACGTAAAGTGATAGGAATAGATGTGCAGAAAGTTAACCTTCTTTGTAGTCGAGCACTGAATCATCGGCTGTTTTAAAAATTCAGTGATGAGATTAGCGCAGAACATTCTGTTTTATTATGCCACACAGAAGTATTGCCGGGTGTTCGCACGTGTGGTCGAACTTCGGGATGAAATTCGCGAATTTCTTACTCATTCCCGGTCGCCTCTTGCAACCCATTTTGAAGATGAAGATTTCATTGTTTGTCTGATATTTTGTAAGAATATATGCTACAGGGTTGGTCTCAATTAGAGAGAATTACGTTGAATTTTGAACGTAAGTGTAGAATCAAATTTCTCACAGAATTGAGCAACAAAATAGTAATTTCGATTTTACAATTGACCCAGACAAAAAGCTTGGAGCTGTGAATTTGGATTCCCAGCCTGCCATTGTTCCGCTATCCTTTACCTACGTGGTCAAAAAATGATAGTCAAAATAGGATGTCCCCAATGCAGGTGGAACCATGAGAACAGAATCCTTGAAATTAGCTTATCGAAGGAATCTTGCACTTCGGAGGGAGGCGTGGGTGTATGTTTTTATTAGTTATTCAAATTAACCACACACTCCACACCTTACCCGAAAGGTTCTTATAAATATACGAGATCTTTGCAAGTCGGTCCCAGTCGGCCGGATTCTGAGACCCGAGATGCCGCAGGCAGCTTCGGCTAGCCTCGGCTAGCCTCGGCTAGCCAGGGCGGTGCTACTAAGATGTGGCGTTTACAATTTGAAAGTTTTTCCATTTCAGAGTATTACTCTCTCTCTCTCTCTCTCTCTCTCTCTCTCTCCCTCTCTCTCTCTCTCTCTCTCTCTCTCTCTCCATATGCAAACGTATGCTCTTTCGGAATAAATACCACAGCTGTTAAAAGAAAAGTGTCTCTGTTTTGTTTAGCGTTTTTCGCCAATTAGAAATTTCTTCGCCAGGCAACACCCGACAACACAACAGATCAACAAGCGGTCGACACATAATCCTCACATACACACACCAGTTCCTAATTTAATACCAACACCCTCTTCCCGTCAAAAGTGTCGTCAACCCAAGAGTGCTGTAAACCACATCACAGTTATGTTGTCCTGAACGATATCAACATGCTGGGAAGGGATGTAGGCATAATTCAAGCCAAGAGAAAGGTTGTGGCATTTACAAGAAAATTCTCTTTTACAGTCGCCGTTTGGAGAGCGGAAATTCTTACAAACTTTCCAACTCTTGATGATATCCTTATTAACAATGACAAAGCATTGCCTGTTAATATACTCGATGAGATCAAGAATCTAATTACCAATTTCAAGGGCTATTTTTCAGATATTGATGATCTTGCGGAGGAATCGCTTTGGATCCCAAACCCTTCTTCATTTGACATATCCATGATAAGTGACAACAATCCAGCAAAGGGTAATTTGATTGAATTCCAAGAAGACTCAAGAAAGAAAACTGATTTCAAGAAGTCTGACCTAGATATCAAACAGTTTTGGTGTAAGCAAATTGCATCTTACCCTAGTTTGACGATGAATGCAATGGAAGTTATGGATCCTTCCACAACTACCTATTGGTGCGAAGCGGTGTTCTCTGCGTTATTGAACATGAAATCAAAATTAAGAAACCAACTTGATATTTCTGCTAGCATGCGAGCAGCATTATCCAAAACTGTACCCAGATTCCATAATATTATCAAAAACTGTGCCCAGATCCATACCATGCTAGTAGCATTGTCAAAAGCTGTGCCCAGATTACATAGCATGCGCGTAGCATGATCAAAAACTGTACCCAGATTCCATAGCATGCGAGTAGCATGATCAAAAACTGTGGGAAGATTCCATAGATGCGAGTAGCATTATCAAAATCTGTTCCCATATTCCATAGCATGCGAGTAGCATTATCAAAAACTGTGCCCAGATTCAATACCATGCTAGTAGCATTGTCAAAAACTGT
>VCCN01002112.1:4891329-4920224 GCA_006491835.1 Architeuthis dux | reverse complement strand
TCCAAAGTGGTCTTCTAGTTTGTTTTTGAGATGTTGAAAACCGTAACCCTCTTCTCCTGAAAGAAAGTCATTGTGCAGAGAAGTGATTTCTTGTGATGAATACTGGCATTCTCTGTTATTTTCCAGATATTGACATAATTCTTCAAATGTTCTGGCTTTGTGTAAATCAATTGGCCTGGCATTGTTAGACCTTGTGGTATCAAAGTTGGAGTCTAGGTAAAACGACTGGGCCTGGCATTGTTAGACCTTGTGGTATCAAAGTTGGAGTCTAGGTAAAACGACTGAGCACATTTGCGATGGTATTTTCCTTCTTCTGCGACTAAATCATGAGCTACCTGCATTCTCATTTTCACTTCCATGCCACACTTATCATTTCTTCCATCTGCCTTTTTTATAACATTTTGCAAATACACAACAGTTGAAACTTCACTTGTAGGTTTGTTTTGGTTGCACACTTCTTTTTTTGCCTTTTTCATTTATGGTTTTCGAACAGAATAAGCAATCTTCTTTGATGTTGAATGAAGATGTAACTGATGATAATCTACTTCCCTTTGGGGGGGGGGAACTCTCTTCTTCGTCTTCTTCCCTTTTCCTCTTGAAACTTTCTATACTTGACTTCCGGATGTAATCTTTCCTGCACTTTTCATGAACAAAGAAAGGGGTAACATTACTCTCCAATACAGCAGAAATTCCACACTCACGTTCAATACTAGCAGTTATAAGAGTTGACAGATATTTACTTCTAATTGAGTTGATGGGGACACATCCTCACCACAGAGGATACATAGATCAGTTGCCATTCTAGTTTTATCCAATGGGACAAACTCTTGAGGAAAACAAGCTCATGATCAATGATATAGAATTTTAAACTAAAAGCAGATTAAAGACCAGAAAAAGAAAAAAGAAATGTCCTCTTACTCTTACTCCTTTCACGCGGTTAATTTTTGTGGGAGACCAAAAAACACTTCCTTCTTTTTCAAAATGCCGAGTTTTCTGCCCTTTTTATTGGGATTTTTGGGGGGTAACCGCGATTAGGATCGCCCTAACTCGAACGTGTGAAAAAAGAATAAACAATGCAACAATCTTTGGTTTTCCGTATATCCGATCTTTTAATAACAATAATAAAAGGCAGAATAAGAGTAGGAAGAGAGAAAGGGGGGATAAGTGTCTGGTTGCGAATAGAAGTGGGATTCGCGGAGAACTTACAGTTTTGATTGGGTTCAGTCGAACAAATGTCCAATGTTTATTTCTCCTTGAAGTTGGTGAGAGTGTGAGTTCGATTCTCACCGATGGCTAACTCTTCCGATTGCGCTGTTATTCGATCCCGTAGCCCGAATTAAGGCCCGAATTAATAAGTTTTATAAAAACAATGAAAAATAGGATAAAGGTAAAAACTAGACAAATTTAATAAAAGTGGTGTGTTACAATACTTCATCCAATAATAATAAAGATTGAACTATGGTTCTTCTCTCAACATGGGCTAAAATTCATGAGCCAAGCCTAAAAACATTTTAGTTAACCTTTTAGCTGGATTTCTTGCAACAGCTGTGAAACACTCCAGTGAGTTTTAACCTTTTTCATATTTAGTAGCAAATGTGAAAACATCAGATAAAAATCAAATGTAGTATGTATATCCCATACCGGGTATTATATACTTTTTTTTCACTTTTTAGCCTGAAAAATGGGTTACAAATAGCAAAAATGATGCTGGGTGTGTAAAATCACATGTAATTCAACTATTATATTTTTCTATATTTTCTATTTTCTCTGTATTTGTCACATCAATAAATAAAAACTGTGTTAATTTGGGGTTCCTAGTCCAAAAAATAAACTCCACAAAAAGGTTGTTGTGAACCAATACTTGATTAATGGGAAAATGCAAATTTTGCCTAACAAACACAAAAACGTCAATAAAACATAAAAACCCATAGTTATACAAGGCTATCATTTATTTTCTATGTCTAGGGGTGGGTCCACGACATTCCAAAAATCATAGTCATCCTCTGCCCCTAATTCGGTACCGATATTGGAAATTTGGGGTTCTGGCTCATGGACTATTTATTTTGCGAACTTCAATGAAACTGAGTTTGATACACCCAGGCGAGGGGCGCGTGATGAAAATACCGAAAACAAAAATTGTCAGCCATTTTTGATTGATGTTTCTGTCTCGACGTACAAGAGTTGATTATCAATGACTTTCTGACAACAATTCAAAATGGAAGATGTAGACATTTTTTGATTAATGCTCGATTACGTGCGTGCGTTTAAATTTCAGGCCGTATGTTGTGCGTGTGTTTTAATATGTGTACTTCTAGGGTGGCCAAACGTCCGGCTATACGCCGGACAGTCCGACTTTTAAGCACTCTGTCCTAGCCAGCGTAAGGACTCTACTTATTTGAATTTCTATGAGATGATTTTTTAAAGAAAATGAACTACTAATCTCGTTTCAGTGGAAGAGTCCATTGTTTCAAATGGTGGTTAGGAGATATGTTTATCAGCAAAAGTATTACCACTAAGTAGAAAAGTCCATTGGTACGGACAGAGAAACAAAAAAAATCACACTGTTCATTGTATAAGTAGATGTTTGCAGTTGTGCGTGTGTTTATGGTTGTAAGCGGCCTCGTGGTATTTCCCAGTAAAAGCCGGAATGCCGAATGCTGATTTTCCAGATAAGCAGGATTGGTGTAACACAATCTTCCTCGTCCCGTTTCCGCCCACTCAAATGGTTTTGTGATGTATGTTTATAGCTGTATTTGTGCCCAACGCGCCACTTTTTGCGAACATACTTTTATGTCACCATTTCAATCCTTCCCCCATCATTTTCGATCAAAATCAAGTTGGTTATCACACTAGAAATCTGTTATCACACTAGAAATAGATTTTATAGTCACTTGGAGATGGTGAGTGTGAACCTTTTCATTGCTTGTTTTGGTGGTTTGTTTTCTTTTTTTCCTATGAAGTTGTAAAAAGAAAAAGTATTTAAGTTTCATTGTAATATGCATCAGAATCATAATGCAGAGTGTTCAAGCTTTAAAAAAATGAACATTGTAGTTCTAAAAATAACGAAAATATCGCGAGCGAAAGTTCGTCAAACTTTGATCGGAAAACCTTTTTAAAATGGCTCGTTGGGCAGTTATCATGCGTGTGCATAAAATGGAGAAATGAACTTCTGTTAGCCTTAAAATGGACTAAAGATTATCTCCCCTATCAAAGAAAAATGGAAGTAAATACATAAAATATATTGTTATTGTTTTGAGCGGTGTACTAATGAAATAAATGAAAACAACTTAATTTCTATACAAGCATTTAACGTTTCACACACTCGCCCACTCGATGTTAAAAACTGCGAAACTCGTAACCAAGGGCGAAATTGTGGCCGGCAAAATGTTAGATGACGTGATGATCTGAACAAATTCCGAAGGTTTTGGCACCGTGACGCTCAAAGACGAAACAACTGGCATACTCGGGGACGGTGGGCTATGTTCAACCAAGGGACTGAAGATCTGATGATAAAGTCTCTGTAAAAATGTTTGTTGCTAAGGCTCTGGTAAAATGGCTAAAACTAGCTAAAAGTAGCCGTGTTTTTTGGCATGTATACACACGCATACACGCCGCATGTATAACACACACATGCATGCAAAATACACACGCACGTATTTCGCCTTTACGATAAGTAATGTTGCCGACACATTGCAACATATGTATCTAAGTTTTGTCAAAATGTAACCTTCTGGTGAGGTGTGATTTTTAAAAATGTTTATATGCGTACATGCGTGTGCTGTGTGTATGTTTGTATGCGTGTGTGTATGTGTCTGTGTGTGTGCTTATGTGTATGTGTTTGTGCTGTCGTCCCTCCTTCTTTTCTTTCTCCCTTTCTCTCTCTCTCTCTCCCTTCCTCTCTCTTTTCTCCTCCTCCTTTCTTCCTTCCGCCCTTTCTTTCTTCCCCACTCCCTTCTTTCCTCTTTTCTCTTTTCACTCGCCTCTTTCCTGCCCCCCTATTCTCCTCCCTTCCTCCCTCCTTGCTCTCTCATCAATTAAACGCTTTATTCTGATTGGATATCAACACCTTGTCGAGTCTCTGACGTCACACTCTTCTCACCTCTCTTGGCGTCTTTCAACCGTCTTTCTAATTCTCTAGTGTAGACACCAAAGCCTTCATCCCTTCCTTCCATTTTCTCTCTCCTTTCTTGTCTTCCTTCCATTCTTCTCTCTTTCTTTCTTCTATTCCCTCACTCCCTTCTTTCCTTCTCTCTTCCGTTCCCTCCCCCCTCCTTTATTTCCTAATCCCCCCTTCCTTTTTTCCTAATCCCCTCCCTTTCCTCATTACAATCTTTCTTTCCTCCCTCCCCCTTACTTCCATCTTTTTCGGTTCCCTCATCCCTTCCTTCCTTTCCTCATTCCAATCTTTCTTTCTTTCCTCTTTCCCTCCCCTTCTTATTTCTTCTATTCCCTCCCTTCCTTCTTTCCTTCTTTTTCCGTTCCCTCCTCCCTATCCCCATTCCAATCAATTTCTTCCTTCCCCCTCCTTCCTTCCTTCCTTCCTCCCTTCCTTCCTCTTTAAGGAAGTACTTTTTCCATTCTCTACTCTAGACATCAAAGTATTGCGCAACAAGACGACAGGTTTTCTGTGATCGTTTCTGTTTCCCGGTTGACGTCACAAGGTCACGTTGTCGTGAGATGAGATGTGACACCTGACCAAATAACCATGAGAACAAACCGAAAACTGCTATTAATTTTGGCCAGGCAGGTGCGGATCCGGGGGGGAAAAACACAATTCTTTTTAAATATCCAGATAAAGAAATTTTATAAATAAGAAACCCAAATAATACCAAGTAATCATAAGTTAACCTTAAAAAAAAAAATTTATTATATCCATTGTCTTATTTGACAGATGGAGTTAAAAAAAAACAAATTTGCACCACTCTGATGAAAATCCTGGATCCGGCCCTGCCAGGTGGGATCCGAAAATCCCCGAGTGGATAACGCAACAATTGGGACGGGAAATGGTCTAAGTGTGAAAAGCTGAATTCCGTGCCTACCTATAAAATACATAGAGTTTGCTTGTCTGCTGCAAAACAACTCAAGATTCGTCAGTTCTCTCTATTATGGGCGTCGCGGAGACTATACTTTCGGCCACAGTTTCGCATATGATCTCTGGGGATCCACATTGTCCAGCGGTTGTCTGACATTCTTGCAACATGACCAGCTCATTGCCATTTGAGTTTTCTAATGGAGTCTATGATATCTCTGACTCCTGTTTTTTCTCTAATATATTGTGCTATCTTGTGATCTCTCCATGTGATGTTGAGCACGATTCTTTCTTGGGCACATTGCATGGTTCTCAGTTTGAGGATCAACCTTTTGGTTAGGTTCCATGTTTCTGCTCCATAGGTGACTACTGGGAGGATGCATTGATTGTCTACCCTTCTTTTTAGGACTAATGGGATTTTCTTGTTCTTGAAGGTTGAGCTTGCTCTTCCGAAAGCTTGCTGCTTTGTCTCCATCAACCCCCCCCCCACCACCCAATAACCCGGTGGCCGCAGCGGCGGAGCCAGGTAAAAGATTTGTGTGGTAGGTAAAAGATTTGTTAGGCAGTGTTGCCAACTCAAAAAATGTTTTCGCGTTAAATCAACCTCGAAAATCGTTAAAAAACCTCTAAATGCACTAAAACATTGATAGCCATTTTTTTACCATTTAAATGGCTAAAATGGGTAGATTAGACATTAAAATGGCTAAAAATAGCTAAAAGTAGCCGTGTTTTTGGTATGTATACAAACACATACATGCCGCATGTACACACACACGTATTTCGCATTTCCGATAATCCTGCTGCCGACACTTTGCAACCAATGTATCTAAGTTTTGTCAAAATGTAACCTTCAGGTGAGGTGTCACGATTTTTTAAAATGTTTATATTTATTTCTGTCTTCCTGTCTGACTAGCCTCACCCTACCCCACGGTTTCCTCTTCATCTCTGCACGAATTACGAGGGTCGGTCTTGAAGAAGGTAGGGGGTCTGCCCCTGGCTCCGCGGCTGGGTGGCCGTGGGAAACGTTCGCAGATCGTTTAATATATGCAACATATACAAAAAGGTAACAACGTAGACAAAAAATACGCAACGTTGACTAAAAAATACAAACAACAAAAACAAAGAAAGCTGAATAGCGGAGACCAATCTGTGATACTCCCATTCCTCGTATCTACTCTAATAATAAACAATGTGATTTTCTTGGTTTGCTGTCTGTAACACTGGACTATTCCACCGTTCCTGCCCACCGTTTCAAACTATGCACTCTTCCCAGTAAACGGATTCAGTATTTTTTTTTCTAAAAACAAAAACATCTCAAGCCATCTATATCCGCGAATTCTTTCCACTGGGATTAATGAATATACCATATGAAAAACATGGACCAGGACACACGTCGTATAGCAATGATGAGCAAGCTAAACCTGCTGACCGTTATTAGTGGGTTCGATCCTCATTGGATGAGTGCATAGTTTGAAACGTTTCACTATTGATGGCCTGATACAAAACAGCTATGTTAATTTAATAATATGAAATAAATGGTTAAGGACGAACGTCGTATAGCAATGATCAGCAAACTTATCTTGCTGGCCTTTATTAGTGAGTTCAATCCTCATTGGATCTCCCACTATTGATGGTCTGATATCAAACTATGCTAATTTATTATATGGAGAAAAAAGTTCACGACGCACGTCGTATAGCTATGATCAGCAAGCCAATCATGCTGGCCGTCGTTAGTGGGTTCGATCCTCATCGAATCTCCCGGTATAAACGGTCTGATACCAACTCATGCTTATCTTGCTGGCCTTTATTAGTGAGTTCAATCCTCATTGGATCTCGCACTATTGATGGCCTGATAGCAAACTATGCTTAAGTTAACAAATATGAAGAAAAAACAGATCAGGATGCACATCGTATAGCAATGATCAGCAAGCTAAACCTGGTGGCCGTTGTTAATGGGTTCGATCCTTATTGGATCTACCACTATTGATGGTCTGATACAAAACTGCTATGTTAATAAATATTATGAAAAGAAAGAAGATCAGGACGCACGTCGCATAGCAATGATCAGAAACTCATCTTGCTGGCTGTTGTTAGTGGGTTCGATCCTCGTCGGATTTCCCAGTATAGTTGGTCTGTTACCAACTCATGCTAAGTTAATATACTTATATAATGAACAGTGTGACCTTTTTGTTTTTCTTTCCGTAACAATGGATTCTTCTACTCAGGGGTAACATTTTGCTGATTTGCAACTATGAACTCTTTAAGTGAAACGAATTCACTATTTTCTTTTCTGAAAAAAATCGTTTCGTAGAAATTCAAATATATCCGTGATTTTTTCCCACGTGTATTAACTGGTACTAATTAGCAGTGTGACCTGTTTGTTTTTATGTCAGTAACACTGAACTATTCCATTCAGGGGTAAATATTTTGCTGATAAAAATACCCCATGCCCATCATTTGAAACTATGGGTTCTTTAATTGAAGCAAATTCACTATTTTCTTTTCTCAAAATAATCGTTTCATAGAAATCCAAATCTGTCCGGAAAATCTTTTCACGGGTATTAACTAATATATTACTATAAAGACGACGATTGTTCGTTTGCGTGCATGTGTCTAATAGACTTCGAAACGGCTGCACCATGCTGTCTATCATAACCTCTGGACGACCGGGGTTGGCTTGTGCTATTTTTAGAAGCACCCCCTGCTTGTCTAGACAATTGAGCTTGGCGCGAACCTCAGCGTCTCAGATTTGCCGCGCTTTTAGGTAAAATCACTAGTCAGAGTCAACTCGTGGACAAAACAGGTCGTACCTATTTGGTGTCTCCCAAATCAGTGCCATATCAAAAGATCAACTAGATCTTCTAAATGCTAACCACACTCTATTCTATTTTTCCTCACTATTGTCTCAACTATTAACCAGTACTAAAGCCACTAACTAATGCTAATACTTAAGAAGAAACAGATGAACCGAAAGAAAAAACTGATCACCTTATATTTCCACATAGAAAAAAAGGTAGGTTGTCTTTTATATATCTTGTTTGACTTCGTGTCTTCCTTCGAAGCCCAAATCAACACAGTGTGTAATAAGCTCAGTGGTTAGCAGCCCTGCAAATGGAATGGGTAAACCGTGTTCAAATTCCGACGGAGAAAATTTAAATTTAGTTTTTATTTTATTTTATGTGCTTTCAACCCATTAGCCTTTCAATCCATTAGACTATTTTATGTGCTTTCAACCCATTAGACTTTCAATCCATTAGAGTATTTTATGTGCTTTCAACCCATTAGACTGTGTTCTGTGCTTTCAATCCATTAGACTTTCAATCCATTAGACTATTTTATGTGCTTTCAATTCAATAGACTATTTTATGTGCTTTCAATCCATTAGACTATTTTATGTGCTTTCAATCCATTAGATTTTCAATCCATTACACTATTTTATGTGCTTTCAATCCATTAGACCTTCAATTCATTAGAGTATTTTATGTGTTTTTAATCCATTAGACTATTTTATGTGCTTTCAAACCATTAGATTTTCAATCCATTACACTATTTTATGGGCTTTCAATCCATTAGACTTTCAATCCATTGGACTATTTAATGTGCTTTCAATCCATTAGATTTTCAATCCATTAGACTATTTTATGTGCTTTCAATCCATTAGACTTTCAATCCATTAGATTATTTTATGTGCTTTCAATCCATTGGACCATGTTCTGTGCTTTCAATCCATTGGACCTTCAATCCATTAGACTATTTAATGTGCTTTCAATCCATTAGATTTTCAATCCATTACACTATTTTATCTGCTTTCAATCCATTAGACTTTCAATCCATTAAACTATTTTATGTGCTTTCAACCCATTAGACTATTATTTGTGCTTTCAATCCATTAGACTATTTTGTGCTTTCAATCCATTAGACTTTCAATCCATGAAACTATTTTATGTGCTTTCAATCCATTAGAATTTCAATCCATTACACTATTTTATGGGCTTTCAATCCATTGGACTTTCAATCCATTAGACTATATAATGTGCTTTCAATCCATTTGACTATTTTATGTGCTTTCAATCCATTAGACTTTCAATCCATTAGATTATTTTATGTGCTTTCAATCCATTAGACCATGTTCTGTGCTTTCAATCCATTAGACTTTCAATCCATTAGACTATTTAATGTGCTTTCAATCCATTAGACTATTTTATGTGCTTTCAATCCATTAGATTTTCAATCCATTACACTATTTTATGTGCTTTCAATCCATTAGATTTTCAATCCATTACACTATTTTATGGGATTTCAATCCATTAGACTCTCAATCCATTAGACTATTTAATGTGCTTTCAATCCATTAGACCAAGTTCTGTGCTTTCAATCCATTAGACTTTCAATCCATTAGACTATTTTATGTGCATTCAATCCATTAGATTTTCAATCCATTACACTATTGTATGTGCTTTCAATCCATTAGACTTCCAATCTATTAGACTATTCTATGTGCTTTCAATCCATTAGACTTCCAATTCATTAGACTATTTAATGTGCTTTCAATCCATTAGACTATTTTATGTGCTTTCAATCGATTAGATTGTTTTATGTGCTTTCAATCCATTAGACTTTCAATCCATTGTACTATTTCCTGTGCTTTCAACCCATTAGACTATGTTCTGTGCTTTCAATCCATTAGACTATTTTATGTGCTTTCAATCCATTAGACTATTTCATGTGCTTTCAATCCATTAGATTTTCAATCCATTAGACTATTCTATGTGCTTTCAATCCATTAGACTTCCAATCCATTAGACTATTTTATGTTTTTTCAATCCATTAGACTATTTTATCTGCTTTCAATCCATTAGACTTTCAATCCATTAGACTATTTAATGTGCTTTCAATCCATTGGACTTTCAATTCATTAGACTATTTAATGTGCTTTCAATCCATTAGACTATTCTATGTGCTTTCAATCCATTGGACTTTCAATTCATTAGACTATTTTATGTGCTTTCAATCCATTAGACCTTCAATCCATTAGACTATTTAATGTGCTTTCAATCCATTAGACTATTTTATGTGCTTTTAAACCATTATACTTTCAATCCATTAGACTATTTTATGTGCTTTCAATCCATTAGACTATTTTATGCGCTTTCAATCCATTAGACTTTCAATTTATTACACTATTTTATGTGCTTTCAATCCATTAGACTCTCAATCCATTAAACTATTTTATGTGCTTTCAATCCATTAGACTATTCTATGTGCTTTCAATCCATTAGACTTCCAATCCATTAGACTATTCTATGTGCTTTCAATCCATTAGACTTTCAATTCATTAGACTATTTAATGTGCTTTCAATCCATTATATTATTTTATGTGCTTTCAATCCATTAGATTGTTTTATGTGCTTTCAATCCATTGGACTTTCAATTCATTAGACTATTTAATGTGCTTTCAAACTATTAGATTGTTTTATGTGCTTTCAATCCATTGGACTTTCAATTCATTAGACTATTTAATGTGCTTTCAATCCATTAGACTATTCTATGTGCTTTCAACCCATTAGACTATTTTATGCGCTTTCAATCCATTAGACTTTCAATCCATTACACTATTTTATGTGCTTTCAATCCATTGGACTATTTTTTTTGCTTTCAATCCATTAGACTTTCAATCCATTAGACTTTCAATCCATTAGACTATTCTATGTGCTTTCAATTCACAATGTAACTATAATGCTGAACTGGACTCTTACTTTCCGTTCGTCGTAGGAAATCCTAGATGCGAATTTCTCTTTCTCTCTGTTCTTGTGCAAGTTTGGCAGTATTCTTTTTAAGGAAACTAACCCTAACCCGACAATAAAACATGTTTTTCTTTGAGTAAAAACCCTAACCCTAACCTCAACCCTAACACGACAATAAAACATGGACACAATTTAAATCTGATGGTCTGCTCTTGCGTGAAAACTGCTAACGCAAAAAGTGAGCACATGAATACACATTTTCGAGAAGAATTTATTTTTAAGGTTTTAGGAGGGGCTACGCAGGCCTGGCCGAGGGTTGGTGCAGGCCTGCGCGCGTCTGCTCGGGAGTGTGTGCGGGCCCGGTCAAGAGTGTGCGAAGGTCCGACCGGGGGCGCGCACGAGCACCCCCCCTTACTTCATTTAATACACTCTTTTTTATAGTACGATTGTGTAACGGGGGATTTCATGAAATCCCTGAATATTTTAGTAATTTGATGAAATCCCTAGTTTCAAAATCAGTGCAGTAATGGTTGCTGGGGTGTATAAAGTTAGCCATTCACGCTTTGTTTCAAACTAAGCTAAACTTAGTAAATATCAAGTATATTTTGCTTCAGTATTTACAGTGTATATACAGCTTAGTTTGACACAAGGCCACAGTAGTGGGGCACCCACTGAGGATCAAACTCATTACATCGCAAACTTGTTAACCATTACTACACTGATTGTAAAACTAGGGATTTCATGAAACTACTGAAATGTTCAGGGATTTCCCGAAATCGCTAGTTTCACAATCTTACTGTAACAAGTAAGCCATGGAGATGATGTCCGCTTTAGTCTTGGCAGTCTTATTACAAATAATCACAGAAAAACATGTGTTTGTTTCGAGCTGAGGACGATTATTTATCAACTAGGATATACCCGTCAAGAATGACGGTTATTTATGTATGGATTGACAATAAGGAGCATGAAGCCATTTTACTAGACAATTTATCCTTAATAAATCAAACATTCCAATTTTAAGCTTTTTTTAAGTCTCAACTCAAACTGTTATTTTATTAAAAAAAAAAAATAGGAAAAGTCAGATTTGTCAAATTTATGACCATACCGGTCATAAATTTGACAAATCTGACTTTTAAAAAAAAAAGCATTTTCTTGTTTTGGCTATATTTAAATTTTGGGCCATTTTGACTTTGTTTTATATTTTTAGTGAATTCTTCTTTCTGTTCTCAGACTATTGTGAATTATTATTATTGCATTTGGCCATTTCGCGCCATTTCTGCGAGTTTTGGGTCAGAAACGTCTCCAACTATCTGTTCCCCTTCCGCCTTCTTTTCAACGACCAGCGTACCCTAATGCAGACACCTAGGCAAAGAAAGGGAAGAGAAAGAGATACATTTACCCCAGAAGTCTGCTACCATGACAACAGACGATCACATTTCAAACCCCTTCGACTTCCTTTCACATCTGTACAATGCATCTCACGTGGACCAGTCTATTATGAGTATTGGGATGTGTCAGGTGACGGACAGGACAAAGAATCGTACAACCAAATAAACATACTAATTTTCATATTTGGCTTTTATATGTATAGATCATGATGAAATGACGACATTGCTACAACACATTCATTCGGCTTGACCTGGAGCAGTACTCGAACCACGCCTCAAATTCATCAGTACTTTTTCGTTTTTTGAAAATGCACCTCCCACTAAATAGGTTTTTAGTGGGGGGGGGGGGGTTCGGTCAATTTGCAATGTAAGTGTATGCTAAATTGTTCCCTTAGTGTGTGTCCGGCAGCATTCATGCTTGATTTTTTTAAAATTCAAACTTTTTAAGGCGAGAGGCGAGAATTCAGGCGAGAGAAAAGAATTCAGACTTTTTAGGCGAGAGAAATAACTTATTCAAGATCACCCATTTTCCCAATTTCTTTAATTAATCACCCCCAACACTGCTCTAATTAGCAATTTGATACTAACTGGAGGTCTGCAGGCTAACCTGCCCCCACCCCCTCTGCAGAGTTGAATGCATCCAGAGAAACAAGGTTTGGCATTATGTATGGAGGGGAGGATTTATTTGAGGGCCAATCCTACAATTCTACAGCCTTCTTTAAGAGTATAATTTGTAAGGAAAGGGAGGGTCTATTTTTACGACACAAGATGGCGCCAGAAAATGTTTGCTAATATACCAATGGTTCATTCCAGCAACACGAGATACACAGACGAAACCATTCACTGCTATCCATATAACTCAGATGATACGAATTTATACACAAGACAGTCCCACACTTTTTCGCATATGATCTCTGGGGATCCACATTGTCCAGCAGTTGTCTGACATTCTTGCAACATGACCAGCTCATTGCCATTTGAGTTTTCTAATGAAGTCTATGTTATCTCTGACTCTGTTTGTTTTCTAATATACTGTGCTGTCTTGTAATCTCTCGATTTGATGTTGACCATGATTCTTTCTTGAGCACATTGCATGGTTCTCAGTTTGAGGGCCAATCTTTTGGTTAGGTTCCAGGGAGGATACATTGGAATCTTCTTGTTCTTGAAGGTTGAGCTTGCTCTACTGAAGGCTTGCCAACCTAGAGTGATTCTTTGCTTGATTCTTTCTTCTACTCTCCTTGAATTGCGAGACATTCTGGAGGGCATATCCCATTTGTTTGTGACGTGGTAACGATTGTGTGATGTCACAGTGCCTTGAGAATGAACATTGTGAACCGGGCTACCAAACTGTCTTTCTCAACTGTCACTAGTTTTCCCTAGTGTCATCCAAACTTTCCTGGAAATCTATTTACATATTTACATGGGATGTTATAAATATAAATCTTGGAAGATTAATGACTCTTCTCAAAGTAATAGACAATAGTGAAAAATAATTTTCTTTTTTAGTTGCCAAGGATGTTTGAATGTATCTAGGGTATTTTGGGGGTGCTAAATAAAAAAATCTCTAGTTTTTGAGATAATGGGTACTCCTCAAATTATGATGTTACCCCAATATAGTGGAGTACAAAGCTACTAGGGAACTTTCACTTTCGATTCTTGATAAAGTTTAATTGTTGGTACCACATTAAATCTGAAATCAGTTAGATGATCAAATACCTAAAGATGTATTTAGCAACAAATGTATATACGTGAAAATGACAGTGGCTCTGAAGGCTGAGCAAGTTGAATTCACAAAAAACATCTATTATCTAAAAGAAATAGAGCCGATCTAGCAAAACCGATGCCATATTTGGAACCAGTGCTCCAAAGTTACCCTGAAATCGCTCTAATATCATTGAAAATTAGTGTTGACCAGTGTTATTTTTAGATGCATCCAACGCATCTCTATAAGACACTTTTCAGTCGGTCGGTCTTAATATATTAAAATCGATTTTCTCAGCTGTATCATGTTGGATTGATATGAAACTTGGTCCTGACCTTTGGGTTAACCATCCTCATCTTCCACCGGCTACTACTACCACAACCAGGGTGTGAAAAATCATGGTAATGCAGTAACACTGCTACAAGGTACACCTGCTCATAGGGAGGCAATGTTTATGGCTGAAAATCGGCCAAATTTTGTCAGAGCTGACCCCTAATTAAGAGAGCATTAGATGACACCAACATGATATGAAGAATGTGGGATCTAAACTATCTTTTATTGATAAATAAACATTGAATGCAAAAAGTCTCATTTAGTTCATTATTGGTTGATTGATTCGAAATTTCAGTTAAGAACAATGCACAAAATTTATGACATTAACAACATTTTGGCAGCAGCATTTGGGAGGCACATTTGGTCCGAATTCTGCATTATGAGATCACAAAAAATCATTTTATCACACCCTGACCACAACTAGTTATGCTATATCAATTTTCTCAGTTGTATCATGTTGGATTTATAAGAAAAGTGGTTGAGAATTCGTTTGTTTGTTTGTTTAGTTTAGTTTAACGGCACATCGACTCTTGGTGGGTCATTTAGTGCCGAATTCAGTAGGGGGGAGGGGGATCCCATGTCTCCGTGACTAGAGACTTGAAGGGGGGAGAATCCCAAATCCCTGTCACTGACACAAATGCCACGAGGACTGGGATAAAGGGTGGGGAAGAGTGGAGATCCCAAAAGCTTCTCAGGACGAATCCTGAGCATGCTAATGGTAATCGCCTCCCAACCAGCTGGCCAAGATATCCTGTGCAACTTCTCCAAGGACGATACCCGAGCATGCCACAAGGACCCCCGAAGAGCCATGGTTCTCTGAAATTCGAGGCCATTGCGGTTTCGAAGAACAGATACTACACTTTGATCTTAGCCAAAAGGCCGATTTCCTCCAAGACATGCAGAGGAAACCCCCAGAATTCGTGTGAACACTCCTCTTCCTCCTGCTGCTACTACTACCACAGATGGTGAACGCATCATTAAACTTATGGTTCTTGTTATTATCTATTACAAAACATTATTATCAATTTTATAACTACTCATTATTATTTAAATTTGTATGACTACTTTTTACCTTCATCTTAATTTTATTATTAGTTTGTTTTTATCACAACTTTTGCTCAGGCTGATTACCCTCCGGCAATGAGCAAATAGTGTTGATCGGAAAATAAAGAATAAGCCTCAGGTGGAACTTGAACCCACATCCCCTAGCCAGTGGAAACACCATTTAGCCCGGTCTGCTTTACCAATTACACCACCCGATGCTTATTCTTTATTTTCCGATCAATGCTATTTGCTCACTGCTGGAGGGTAATCGGTCTGAGGAAAAGACTGGCTACCATTAATTTTTGGGGTTATAAGTAAAAGAAATATGTTATATATTGCTATGCAGGTTTGCCAGATACCCCTTGGAGGTGACCAAGACAATATCACACTTCTGTTACTAGGATTTTAATTATTAAGTAAATGATGCTCGCCGCACTATTGGTAGTCCTGAAAGTGCCCTTTGAGACAAATGGTTGGGGACACCTGATCTAGATTAAGGAATTTTATAAATTAAAAGCCCCAAATAATGCCACATAATTATAAATTAATCTTAAAAACAAATTTATTATTTTGTTTTTAATCTAATAATAATTTTTGTTATTCATTGATTCTGTGGTAAATTTCTTCTTTTTTTTTTTACTTCACTCTTTTGTCAATTCTAGTGCTAAAAAGCTACGACTTGAATGTAAGTGAAAAATGCTGGATCACATATTACTTTCTTGTTTTTAATGTTTGAAATTGGGTTTCTTTTTCACATATTTATTTGTAAAAATTTTTTTAGTCGTGCCAGTGCTCAAAATGCTGGATCCTCCCCCTGCAGCAGCATCCAGGTTTGAAGTCTGACTTCTGGAATTTACCTGCAAGGAACGAGACACAAGAACCACACACACACAAAACAGGGCTGGTCAATCACTCAATAGAAACCGTCAGGTAACCAATATCGAGATAGACACACAAACAAAATCAAGAAAAACAAACACAAAATTAAGAAAAACAAACACAAAATTAAGAAAAACAAACACAAAATCAAGAAAGCAAGAAGACTTTGTTTTAAAGATGTAACAATATTTATTGGTATACCAAGTGCTTTTTTTGTACTTGTTGCACTGAGTTGCATATTATGGCTTTGAACAATGACCGAGAGACTAACAGAGAAAAAGTTCAGTTACTTACAATCGAGTAGAATAGGGGAGGGACAAGACCTCGCACTGAGGTTCCCTCCGCACCCCATCGACATCTAATTTGCGTCATTCCAGTCCGACAATTATTACAAGAAAGATAGAAGATTTACAATGGTTATCACATGAGGACAAAGAGAAATCGATTCTCTAAAATCAGTGGGAAAAAAAATATTAAATGTTACTACTTTTGTCCCATAATAGTTGTTGCATTTGCATGTACAGTTCATACACTAAATGTACCAACTATTATGGGACAGAGCTAGTACCTTTATTTCGTAATTTTTCTGACTTGGCAAAACAAACAGTTTTTAATTCAGGCTTATTTTTTTTTATTTTTCTTATTTTCAATTTGCTATGTTTAAAGTAAAGATACATACTCGCACGAATTAAAACACGCACGCGACTAAAGATGGAAGAAAAAAGTTTTAAAAAAAAAATACACTACATTGATAGGCACACATGCATACATCCATACATAGACATACATACTCGAGCGCACATACACGTACAAATGTACCTACTTACATACACAGGCTGATATGCCCAAACAGACAAGCCATTAAAATTAAATGATTAAAGTACAAGTACGTAAATAATTGTAATTATGTTCAAAAGTTCTTAGTGAATTTCGAATAATCTTGCAAAGTTTCAAAATGGCCACCATTCCAGCTGCAGAGTTAATGTTTTTAGGGTTATTGTCTGCTTCTTTGATTTGTAATTCGTCATCAGACTCTGTTTTATTCTGAAGCTGTTACATTGGCCATTTTGAAATGGGAAAAGTCACAATGGCCCTTGCAAGTAGCAAAAAGTACTTATTCTAAAGGCTAATCCAAATATTTCCCATAAATTCATGTAAAAAAAAAAGGGAGACCATAGTCAAGCCTTTATCTACCACTGTACTGGGAGCAAGTTCGCCCGTGTTCCTAAGAATTATCTTGGACCAAATATGTAGAGTTAATCCGCATGAACAAAATTCAAAGATATATTTTAATTTCTATGAGATGATTTTTCTTAGAAAAGAAACTACTGAACTTGTTGTAGTGGAAGAGTCAATTGTTTCAAATGGGGGTTAGGAGATATTTTTATCAACAAAATTGTTATCTTTAAGTGGAAGATAGATTGAGGACATTAGGTCATTTGTTAATTGCTAAAGATGTCCTTCAGATTTCTACAGTCGTTGCCTTCTTTTTAAGAAAATGTTTAAGGAGACAAGAAAGGGGGATTTCCTTACATGGATGGATGAAGCCATAGCCAGCATATGGGCACTACTTCCTTTATTGTTAAAAACTTTTTAAAATTTTCTGTATGCCATTTTTAAAAAATTCTATGAATATATAGCAAATGATTATTATTTTCGATACTATTCCAAAACTTTGCAAGCCTTCATAAACTCCTTAAAACAAAACACTAACTAGAAAATCAAAGATTAACATTAAACCTTTTGAAGTGGTGACTGCTCCCAGGTACCTAATTTAAAGAGTGCAGTTAAGAGTATTGTTAGAGTGGCCCCGTAGTAGTAGTAGTAATAATTTGTTAGTGAAATCCCAAAAGAAGGGTCTTGCCTATAATTTAGTGTGATCCTCCTGGATTTTTCGGAACATGGATCTATGGAAGAATCATAAGCATTAGGGAAAAGCTTACAAAATTTACATCTCCACAACTTTCTCATAACCCTTTTACTTTGAAGCCTCAATATAAGTAAATTACTTTTGTTAACATAAAGACGACAATGATGATGATGATCAAAGACAAAAAATAAATCGAAGAGCCATTCTTCATCTACCATCCACTGAATACATTAGTATATAAGAACTTAATTTAAATCCACTAAAGTAATTAAAATATCTACAATATAAATATGTTCCCAATCCTATAATTTTAATTTAACAAAAATATTATTATTACAAGTGTGTACATCCATATCCAAAGAATTGTTTTGTGGCTCAAAAACCATAATCAGCACAGAATCCAATGGAAGAATACTTCTCTCTCCCTTGCAGGTGGGCGTGGCTTCTCTCCCTTGTAGGAGGGGAGGGGATACATGTCCTGTCCGGAGATATGAACAAGGTACTGACATGATTTTAAGTTAGAAACACAAAGTACAAAAATGTACGTATATATACACACACACATCTACATTGGCATTCACAAACTCATAAACGTATGTAAATAATCACATATCTACACGTGCGCGCATATGCACTCTCATACGTTCGGGTATATACAAATCCAGATTTAATCAAACGTACACGCACGCCCATACAATTGTCAGACGCTAAATAAGTAACGATAAAAGAAAAATTGATATAAGATATAGATGAAAAACGTTAATTGACACTCGATTTAGAAATACTAGGAAAAGTTAGACGTAAAAAGAAAAAAAATAGAAATTGAACCATGTTTGTTTTTATGTTAGGACAAAATCTCGACATAAAATCAGGCTGGTGTCTGGATTTAAACAAAATCATTTTTTTAACAATGCTAAGCTCCGCTTCTGGTAAACACGGAAAAGACGGAAGCAAAAATTTTAGAAAAAGAAAACAAATAAGGTAATTAAAAAGCAAAAAAAAATGAATGAATGAGAAAAAAAAAAGAAGAAAATCATTTATTATTCCTTAAGGAAGTTGAATGAAAAATGTTTTTTTTAAAAAAATGTATGTTCGAAATTTCCAAAAAACAACCTTTCACACATAATCAATGTTGTCACTATGAGATCAAATTAGTTTTATAAAGAGAAGGAAACCTGTTTTTTTAAAAGATCGTTTCACATGTGGGCTTGCAGAAACTCTAACGAATTCAGACTTAAGTTACACTTTCAACATTTTAGTCACAAATCTACTAACAGAAACCAACAACAACAAATACAGGCTGTATAGGACTTTCAATGGAGGCAGCGGATCCAAGGTCTGAATTAAAAAAAAAAGTTATCCTTGTTATCCAGTACTAAAATAGACTAGCATAAAGATTAGTTAACATTTTTAGCTATAAAGTTAGCCGGAAATGAAAAAATCTAGCCATTTTTAGGTATCAAGGAGGATAACTTTTTGAAATCGTCATGCTAGTCTACTTTAGTACCAAATAAGCAAGAATTACCAAAAATAATTATATTTCGAACTGGATCCTAAGTATAAAAGTATAAGCGAATTTGGGTATATATGACACATTCTGCAGGAAAATTAATCTTGCATTGAATAGAATTGGGTTTATATCAATATACAGTAGATTCTCGTTCTAACTCGTTCTGTTTTTATATTCTCACAAGATTATTGTTAGAGATTAGACCTTTTCCTGAGCAAATTAAAAAAATGAATAATTTGCTTGCTAACGTCACTCCCGAGGGTGCTGTAATAACGGGAGTCTACTGTATTTTGAACCCGATCAATATGCAAGACTATTCTATTGTGACTTGTAAGTTAGTTCTGACCACAGTACGAAGAAAGAGAAATCTGTGAAGAGACAATGCTAACGAATAAACTGATATTGTTATATCATCTATATACTTACCAGTTATTTGTAAACACATTTATCACCGAGAACATATCAGCATAGTCCTAATTAAGGTGCAAGCTCCCACCAGGGCTCAGAACAAGGAAAACAGATGTTGTACCTATACTTGCAAAAATGTCAATTTGTGGTCGTATAGTAGCAGGCTATGCAATTACCGCCCACCCGCCAGTCATAGATGTAGGCATAAGTTAAATAAGATACAGCTTAGAGCCTCACAATCTGCAGGGGCCTAAAAAAATTTGAAAGGCAGATATGTTTTCACGTTTTGTGAGACCTTCTGGCATAAGTTTTCAACAAGGGGCATCCAATCGACATCAGGTCTACATCCGGCACTGCCATGAGCCATGGACAGATGACTTTACTTCCAATATTTTCTCTATTTGTTCATGCCACCAAAATCATTATGTATCATTCACGCATCAAAATCGATGTTCGTTTCTTATATCCTTATTACTGTTCTGTCAGGGTTGCCTGATTTGGCCAGGAGGGGAGATAACTCAAGCTTCCTCTCAGAGACTTACCCCACACAGGCATTGTCTGGAGGCAGAGATTCAATACCAGCATATTGACACAAGTTTGCCTCAAGATGTTAGTATTGAACCTCTGCCTCTAGACTGGTTCGATTTCCAAATTCTATGCTATTCCAATGCCTGTGTGGGGTAAGTCTGAGATAAAGATTGGATTATCTCCCCTTCTGGCCAAATCTGGCAACCCTGGTTCTGATAGTGATTAACACAAAAGAGAAAACACCTTCCCAATGGCCATTGAAACATTTCGATAAGGCTTGGTCAGGTTTTAAAACAAATTCAACAAAGATATAATGATCAAAACAAACAAAACACTCACATTCGTGTGTGTATTTGAAACTAAACAATATGTAACTGTATACTTGAATGTCAATTTGTGGTCATATAGTAGCAGGCTATGCAATTACCACCCACCACCTGCCCGGCAGTGCCGGATGTAGACATAAGTTAAATAAGCTACAGATTGTTTACAAGCCAAAATAAACTGAAACTGGGTGAGAAAAGACAGTGAATGATAAGATTTTGAGACAGAGGGACGAGAGAGAATCACTCAATAGAAACCGTCAGGTGACCAATGCCTTTTGGCAGCATGGAGGTGATCAATTAAAAAAAGGAGTGATCAATGGATAAGTTACTTCTCTTGCCTTTTGTTGGGCAGTGATCACTAAAAAGACTGAATTTTCAAAAAACAAACATGAATGCTGCCGGACACAAACTCAGGGATCAATTTAACCGAACCCCCACTAAAAACCTATTTAGGAGGGGAGGGATTTAAATTTTTTTTAAAAATGTTTTTTTCTAGACGTGAAGAGTAAATGTTGAAATTTTCAGTCCTCTAGCTCCATTGGCGAGGCCTGTAAGCGTGTACATACATAGCCAGCCAGCTGGACCAACTTAAAAACTGAAGAAACCTATGTTGACAGTTTCTAATAAAGTAAAAGATTGAGGGCCAGTCACAGATCCTTTGTGAATATTTCTTCCATTAAAACAAAAAATAATCCAGGCGAGGATCTGGGTAAAGAACAATTAATCTTTTATTTAAATATGTAGATAAAGAAATTTTATAAATAAAAAACCCAAATAATCGCAATTAATCATAAATTAACCATATAAACAAAAATTTATCATTTTGTTTTTCATCTAATATAAGTAAGATGTCTTCCGTCTTATTCTTCATAATATTTTTTTTATTGTTCCCGTGGGAAATTTCTTTGATTAATTTTGTTTACTTTACTCTTTTGTCAATTCTAGTGCTAAAAAGCTACAATTCAAATGTAAATGAAAAATACCGGATCACATTTACTTTCTTGTTTTTGATGTTTGAAATTTGTTTTCTTTTTCACATATTTATTTGTAAAAATATTTTTTCCGTTCGGTCACTCCTGCTCAAAATCCTGGATCTGCCCCAGTAATCGTCAAAAATCAGAGAACATCTTTAAAAATTCTTACTGTTATGATAAAACAAGAGATAACGATTTCATTTCTGTTGGGTAAAAAAAGGGAAGATCACAGTGTGTCTCGACTCTCCACTGACTGAACAACTCAAAGGGAGAGTGCTGTAACAACCTTGATTAAGAATTCTAAATAACCGATGATCGTCTCACGCTTACATGGTAACTATCCACAAGATGAAATCAGGAATCGTATCGATAAAAGCCAGATTTCTACAAAAGTTCAAAAACATTTTTCAAAATTGTAACGATTACTATAAAATTAAAATAATCAAAAATGTAAAGAAACGACCAAAATTGACCACAACCAAGAAATAACAATGGATTTCGCTTTTTTAAAATGCGTGCATTTACGAATATAAAAAGATCAAATGGACACCACTCAGAGAAGGGCAAGAAACCAATCAGAGAAGGGCAAGAAACCATTGAGAGAAACAAAACCTGGAAAACAGCAGGATAATATTATCGTGATTTTTTTTTATAAAATCAATATTACCACTACTAGTGTATGTAAGAACAATAACAAACATGGCGCCGGGCAATCGAGTTCAAATACTGGAATGTTTCTCCTCTTGCTGGCTGAAATACTTAAATTAACGGAATGAGAAATGTAACCCTATATAAAAAGACATGGGAACACCCAATATCAAAAACAATGAAAAAGGCCAGATGGGAGTTGTTAGGCCATATACTGAGGAGAGATGGAAATATACCAGCAAAAGAAGCAATTATTACAAGACAGCAAAGGGGTTCAAGAGTGAGCCCATAACCATTCTCCCAGTCGTTCTCAATCAAGATCTGAAAGTATACTATTCCAGGAGTAAGTTACAAGGTCACGACTACTCCTGGAGAGGCTTAAACTAAAGAACTCCCAAGACCTGGAAAATATAAAAATTCATAGCAGAGGACCGATGAGCATGGAGGAGATTGGTCGAAGAGATTGTGAAGGCTGGCAAGGCGGAATCATCAGAGGATGTAACTGCAACACGCCACTGATAATAATAATGGAATGTTTCTCATCTTGCTGGCTTAGCAACAGATTGAAATACTTAAATTAACGGAATGTTTTTTGATGAAGATGAAATCATAATTGAAAATAAAGGGCAATCCAATGAATTATTGTCCTAGTTGTGATTTTTAAATTCAATTTGACAATTTATTTTAGAATTCCTCTTAATTTTCTTTTCAAAAAGAAAAAGCAGAATGGAGCTAGTAATGAGCATCACAGATCCAACATCAGAGAGAAAAATTTCAGTTCAGTTGCTTGTAATTCTATATTCTACAACAGAGCTAAATTTGAAATTGCAAAATAAGACATCAATTAAATAAACATTGTTACTAAAGGGACGTAACCTACTTAATGATAACCGTTGCATCCCTTGCTTAATTTTTTCTATTTTCCACGTATATAAAATGCAATGTGTATCCATATATTTCATATATGCCATCACGGGTACACCAGTAGAATGAAATAAACAAGAAAGAGATTCAAATCAGATTTTCAAGTGTACCACTTTAACCGGGCAGAAGGTTTTCCTCGATAAAAGAAGACAATCAGAAGAATGAGAATAAAATACATAAAAAACAAAACAAAAGAGAATAAATAACAAAATTATAGCAACATATTTCCTCAAGGAGGCAATATGTTCATGCCAACAAACATACACAATGATTTATACATTTAATATATCGCCATACCTGCACCCAAGCACAGGTAAAGTAGGAGGGTTGGGCCTGGGGCTAGCATCTCTACTTCATAAAAACCTATTTATTACTGAAACTGCAGCCAAGTGGTTGCAGCCCTATGCTCCACAAGGGGTCTACAGGAGTAAACAAACAATATAGACTGAAAAACTTGACAGAACAGTATTTTCTCTATTTTCTTTCTGTCCATTGAGGTCTGACATATTTAAGATAAATATTAGGACAGGTCTGTTTAAACACTCATTAGAAACTGTCACGTGACCAACATCTGTTGGCAGCATGGGGGTGATCAATTAAAAAATTGGAAAAAGAAGTGATCAATGAATAAGTTACTTCTCTTGCCTTTTGTTTGGCAGTGATCACTAAAAGAGTCTGAATTGTCAAAAAACAAACTAAGGGATCAATTTAGCATAAACTTACATTGCAAATTGAGCCCAACACTAAAAACCTATTTTTGGCAGGAATTTTAAAAAACCCATTAAAAACCATTATTTCAATACATAAAGAGTAAATGTTTTAATGTTCAGCCCTCTAGCTCTGGTGCAGCCTGCTACACATGATACATGCATAGCCAGCCAGACTAACTTAAAACTGAAGAAAAACCTATGTTGATGTTGATAGTTTTGGTTGACAGTATCTAATTATTATTAATTTTTTACTAGTTTTACTTTCATCTTTTTTTTGTTGCTTTATATCGCAACCCTAAGGTCAATTTTGCTTTTATTTATTCTACGACCACTAAGCAGCATGGATCAGAAATTTTTAAAAATAAGCTTCCAGTGAGATTCAAACTCGAATGTCTTACCGTGAGAGCACCTTACCAATTAAACTATAACAGCCAACCAGGAAGAATCATTCCTCTAATAAATTCAAAGACTATTATATCTAATACTACTAGTGTAAATAAACAAAACAATATGGCGGCATAGTAGAGATTAGAGAAGAAAAGAATATAGCTATATGGCTTCTAATTTTTATATATATATATATATATATATGATAATTATGAAGACATTTAAGTAGTTGGGAACCTATATTTGCCCGGCGACGGTGTGAACAGCTGCTGAACAACTGGCCTAAATCGTAAATGCAAATAAAGAAACAAGCGCTGTGCGGGGATCGAACCCGCATCCACCTTGGAAGCAACCTTATACGTAGGTTCTGCTCTTCCCACTGTGCTAACATGCTTTCATGGGAGGCAGGAGTTTTTTACCATACACTTTGCTGGCCCCTCTACTTACACGTTCACATTTAGGCACAAATATAATGCGGTCACTGGTGCTGAGCTGGTTCCAAGCTAATTAAATGTCTTTATAATTATCATATTCTGTCGGATATAAAATTATCCATTATTTGATTTTATATATATATATATATATTCCATCATTTGCACAATTTTCTTTTGTGAATTCTCTCCTCTCTCTCACCAACAAACTTTCTCTCTCCCCCTCTGTAATACAGAATGACTCTCCTCTTTCCTATACTCTTCTCCATTTCACACACATACACATGCATATAGTGTTTTTTCCTCGTTTAATCATTCGTACATCACCAATATATGTCATATTTACATAAATAATCCAATATAAAGAAAATAATCTATGCATATGACACAGATGATAGGGTTGCCATACATCCGTAATTTCCCGGAATTGTCCTCTATTTAGGTTGTGAAATCTTAATCTGTGGTGAAATTTTTAAATTCTTCAAAAGTCCGGAATTTCAGTTTCCATCATTTTCTCCACAGAAAAAAAACATGAAACTGTAATGTTGAGACAAAGAGGGTCCGAGAAAGAGTGAAGGACGCCTGTACAGTGTTGTCAGCTTAGCAGTTTTAAGGCTTAGTATGTATGCCATGCATTGCTTTTTCTTGTTCTTCAGCCATGTGCATTAATTCTGTTGATATTACTATTACAGCCATAAATGAAATGTTAAGTCTTTTTCATTTTTTTCTTATGGCTTTTTTTACAGCATTTTTGTAGCATTTTTTTTTCTTGCCTTGCATTTAAGGTATTTTAGCAATTTTCAACCATAATCTAGCCACTGTCACTATATTGGCAACTATGACTGTGATCGTCCTCTTTTTTGAATGTTCAGATATGGCAACCCTACCAAATGAATAGTCTCCGATGATCCCCTGTCCTTCTGATATCATTCTTCAGCAGGGTTGCCAGATTTGGCCAGAAGGTTCAGAGCTTTAACCCAACACAGGCATTGGAATAGTGTCAAATTCGGAAATCAAGCAAATCTGGAGGCAGAGGTTCAATACCAGCCTCAATTACCAAATTTGACACTATTCCAATGCCTGTGTTGGGTAAGTCTCTGAGATAAAGCTTGGATTTTCTCCCTTTTGGGCCAAATCTGGCAACCCTGTTCTCCAGTTCCAGGAAGCCTAAGTTGGCCAAGAGTAACTTCTTCTGGATTCTTTGCAGTCATCTGACTGGTCCCACAAAATTGAATCCTTGGAGCACAAGAATCAACATGTCTGAAAATCAGGACTAAATTCAGGATATGGAATGAGGAATTTCCACTAGGTTAGATATTAATAATACTTTAATTGGCAATTGTCTGCGTTTTGCTTTCTTCTAGCAGCTCCTGGGGTCAGCAGGCATATCAATCAAACCTTGCATTCACATTTTCAGTCAGGTTCCCAACATGAGGCCCCCATCAATTGGCTTGCATTCTATCAATCAATTAATTCAACATCTCAATGCCCAGAATACCCCAAACAACAAAAATGTTTTTAAAGACCACAGATATTGGTGTGTTTTTGTTTTATTGAAACTTTACGCCATCAACTGATAAAGGAATAACACTGTGATCAGGAGCTGTGAAATAAAAAGAAAAAAAATTGTTTCTTTTATAAAAAATTAAATTAAAAAAAACAAAACTCCCAAATAGAGATTCCCACAAATTGGGTAAGATGTAACTTTCTTTTCTTTTTTCGGGCTGTGTTGCTAGCAGTAGCCAAAATCGAATAGTTGCTAATGCCTGACACACCAATGGTCATCTGTAAGTCAGAGGGAGTACGAACCATGTGTAATTAATAATAAATTAAAATACAACTAGTCACCATCTCATGGTCAGTTGATTCTAACAAAAAGGCAAGACTGGACTATAAAACACTACAACTGAATTGCAATTTTGAGATTAAATAAGTAGTAAATAATTTAGACTACATCTCATATACAATCACACGCACACACACTCAAAATTGATGACATACATGTCTATCTCACTTGCTCTATATGTACTCAAATATGTAGATAGTATTATATATTTAGATATGTTTAGTGTGTGGATGTAGAACATCTTTGTTACTTCCCACTTCTCTCTGATGAAGCCTATGATATAGATAGGCGAAATGCATTTGAACATTCAATCTTTTCATTTCCATATTGTCAATTATTATTATCATATTTAGATATGTACATATTTAACTTTGGTACAGGTGATTTTATAACTTTACATTAAACCTGGTGGACAGAAAGGCTCTGAAACTTATTCAAACTCTAAAAGTATATGTAATATTACAATAACAGGGCTTTTAAATGAGTCTTTTACTTTATAAGTCACAATGAATAATCTCCACATTCTTGGAGACCAACCTCAATCGAGGGGGTACTATATGGATGCTAGAGTGACCATTCTGTGGAACAGAGTCAAGCAACTGTCAAATCTGAAAACATGAATTCCTTCAAGAGTAACCTAGAGAAAGATGTTGGTCATGAGAAATGTAATTATCCTTTCTCGCACCAAAAATAATTTGTATACACAACTGAGCTTAATAAAAAGAATTACAAAATTACCCCAAAAATATCCAGGAAGAAAAAACAATCCGCAGATGGTCATGAATACTCCTTTCTGGAATACCTAATTGACCATGATTGTGGTGCTTAAATACAATTACTAATATGGGTTATCTAATAGGCTATATCTTAACCACAAGAGCTACAGTGTTAGGGTCAGTCCTATGTTTAAATAAGTAAACTAAGCTGGTTAGAGAATCAGTCTTTACCATCTGAGCCACTCCATTTATCCCAAAAGATCTATCCGATGTTTAGGAGGCGCAAACCTAGTCAAACCATAGCAATGAAATAAAAGACTTGTCCAAAAGTCTAAATAGTCAGTCCAAGTAAACCATGTTACCAGGGCCGGCCTGTTCATTAGGCATACCTAGGGTGCAAAGGTCCTAGGGGCACACTCCAAACTGAAAATAAAAGTCATTAGAATACAACTGGGAGTGCAAATTTTAAGTCTTGCCTAGGGAGCATGAAACCCTTGCGCCAGCCTTGCATGTTGCCAACTGATCGAAGAATCAATGTCTATCAAAATTAGTCCTACTGTGTATGTATGTATGAGTTTATATCAACTGTCACTGAATATTTTACAAGTATATGAATGAATTGATCATGTTGGGCAGAGAATATAACGGACTTGCCAAAAAGAAGCATATGGCCATTAAGTTTGGTCAACTTTTTATTATCATTAGGGAAATATGGAGGGTGCGAGTGGCTGAGCAGTTAACAACATAGAGAATGGGATCAGGTCTGTGTTAACTTTGCACTAATGCCCTTGGGACAGGCATGTAGCCATCATGGCCCAGAGTGGCAGGGTAAGACCCATCACCCCTCATGTCTAACACTTATTTGGGGAAGGCCTAGTCCAACAACAGACCTTAAAGGCTGATAGATTAAAAAAGAAAGTAATAAGGAATTTAACAGGGGAGCCTAATTCAAGTGTCTATTTCTCTGTGCATAAGATGGTATGTTTGTATATGACTGTATGCATGTGTATGGAGTGCTTCAAATGAGATAGACATACTCAACAACTGCAAAGTCACATTCGATTATCGTTTTCATGCAAACTTAATGGGGAGGTGGAGGAGAAGAAGACAACAATAGCAACAACACCAACAATGATAACAACAAAATTCTGGAAATCTCAAGTGTTAAAATAAACAATTAGAATTAATACTACTGTCCCATAATAGTTATTACATTTGCATATCATACATTAAATGTAACTATTATGGGACAGAGGTAGTAACATTTTCTCAGCAGTGGCTTGGCCTCTGCACAGGTCTAAATGTCTATCACAAAATGTAAAAACAATCTTTACAATAAACCATGGTATACATCGTTTGTGAGACAAAAATGGTCCTTTGAAGTCATAACAAAGAATACTATTTTACATGTATTTTTTGTAAAAAAAAAAGAATTTAATAAAAGTAAATTAAAAAAACCACAGGTCGATGAGGGTACTAAAATTTATAAAGGGGGGGG
>VCCN01002112.1:4856603-4878868 GCA_006491835.1 Architeuthis dux | reverse complement strand
GAAAAGTAAAAGAAAACATGTCACCCCTGTCAATGATTTGAACCTGTTTCTTTTAAATCTCAATTCAAATGAAAGTGTCCGTATCATTTTTAGATATATCAAGGACTTGTCCCAAGTTCCACGCAAATAGCTTCTTCTCAAGAACATCTGCTATGTGGAACAAACTCCCTTCTGAATGTTTTCCCAGCGAGTACAATCTCGACATTTTTAAATCCAGAGTGAACAAGTGCCTTACTCAATGTTAGCCTTTTTTAATTCTCTTATTGATCTTCATTTTTAGTGTTTCTAACTCTTATATGTCAGTTTAATTCTTATTGCTTTTTTATTCTTCATTTTAAAAATGTCATGTTTTAGTGTTTCCAACTTTTCAATTTTAACATCAATAAGCTATTTTAATGTGTTTTTTACTGGTCTTAATTCTGTGGCATAAATAACTCCCTTCTTACTAACACTTTGATGTGAAAAGTGACCAAAAGTAGCATTCCAAGGGAAATTATGAATCACTGCTAACCATATATGCTGTGTTGGGGGTGATCAATTAAAAAGTTGGGCTGTGATCACTAAAAATGACTGAATTTTCAAAAAAACAAGCAGGCACAAACTAGTGACCAATTTAGCATGAACTTACATTACATATTGAACCACCCACTAAAACCCAATTTTGGAGGGGAATTTTCAAAAAACAAAAAAGGCATTTTCCCTACTCATTGAGAGGAGTGTGTCCGCAAAATTTTAAGTTTATACTATGAAAGGTTAGGGCCGGACAAAGTCTGGATACATAGATAGATACATATAAACGTTTGAACACATGAATAACCTAAACCTTTGGTAGCGGTGATTAACAAACCAAAAAAAGAAATTTACCTCGAATATGTTCAGCGTTAGCAATTCATCAGCAAGTCTCTGTCTTAGTTGTTCTAAATTTCCACGCATGAAGTCAACATACGCTTTTCCAATTTCATTAACAGGTTTCTGTGGAAGAAGAAGAAAGACAAAATTATTTTCAACTGGAAACAAGCTCAAATAACACCCTTAAATCCATCCTTCATTCCGATCATTTGTTTACAGTTACAGTTACAGTATTTAATACATTTGCAGTTACAGTATTTAATACATTTGCAGTTACAGTATTTAATACATTTTTCCATTTAAAAAAAAAAGATTTCTGTTTATTAGATGTAGTATTATAAATCATTATTATTTTTAAAATTTTTATGACTACTTTTACCTTCATCTTAATTCTGTTAGTTGCTTTTTAATGCAACTTTTTTTTCTCCGGCGTATTACCCTCCGGCAGTGAGTAAATAGCATTGATTGGAAAATAAAGAATAAGCCTCAGGTGAGAATCGAAACCAACATCAGTATCAGAACAATTGGCTCCATAGAAAAACTGCCTCCCATCACATAGATAACCCTGGACAATTTCCACATGGGTGTGATCATTTACATGACAAACCACTTCATTTCCCCAAACTTTAACTTTGGCTTTATATTATCCGGGGGGCAATTTAAGTCCTAGAACCACTTTCATCTATTAAAACCCTTTATGGGGCAAGTGACTATATATGATCACTTAAATTGCCAGCATGGAGTACCTGCCTGACATGCAAATAGTGTAGACACAAAGACAACCTAATCTGCACCAGTGTGGTCTGTAAGCTTTGCAAAGTACACTTGTGCTTGAACAAAGACAGAAACTGTTTGGAAGCATACCACACCCCAGTAGAATAGCCTGTTTTTGGCCCAAGCAATACAATTTAAAAATAAACCCGGAGGTGTTATTTTTTTGTCAATATCAATTTTTTGTATCTATTCATTATATTGAATGTTTTATTTAACTTTCTACTTTAATTTTTTTATATTTTCCATATTTGGTCACTTTTTGGGTGAGGCATATATTTGATCACTTCATCATGCCCCCATAAACAAAAGATTTTCAGAAAACTTGCAACTGAAAACATCTTGTAATTAGGTATAGTTTAACATACAAAAAGGTTGTTTTGATATCTAAAATATTTTTAGGGGTGTCCTATAGAGGGTTAAATTTTCAAAATCTTTTCTGGCATCTTACGGCTGTTGTATGTTCAAACTAGAAAGCACTCAGAGAGCGCATATCTCTGCCAACACCATTTACTAACTAAACGCTGGATGGAAATAAAATATTAAAAATTATGGGAGATAAATTTAAATGTACAAATATTGAGTTACTACCCTTGAAATTTGAATTAAACCTTTTTATTAACTGTTCTTTTTAACCTCTTTTCCTGCAGAGTAATTAAAAAACATCTCTCTGAAAACAAATTTCTGGATCCTCCCCAAAATTTAATCATTTCTTCGGTAGCCCACAAAATTTAATTGAAATTGTTTGAGAACTTTTGGAGACATTGTGTAGACAGATGGACAGACACAAGTAAATACATATACCTGTTCCAACTTCATTGTTTTTCATTTAATTTATTTTAAAAAACTATAGCCAGGGGCGTAGCTGGAGATTTGTCTCCAACATTTAGTGAGATTTGTTACTGTATAATGTTAGAATCGCCCCCCTCCCACTGACTATAAATGTAAAATTATGGTTTGGCTTTGCAAATGAAGATTTAAAAAGCTTTTTCCACATCTGAGGCGGATCCTACAACGGCCAGCAAGGTCTGCGCAGGAGAGGCAGGTTTTATTACAGCAGTTACAGGAGGAGGTCTGGCAACAAGAGTGAGCTATGCTACTGGACACAAACTAAGGGATTAATTTAGCAAAAACTTGCATTGCAAATTGAACCCCCCCACTAAAAATCTAGGGGGGGGGTTAAAAAAAACAAAAAAGGATTTTCTAGACATAATGAGTAAATGTTTAAATTTTCAGCCCTCTAGCTCCATTGGTGCTGCCTATACATGTGATACATGAATAGCCAGTGAAACTTGAAAACTGAAAAAAACCTATGTTGACTAATTTAGTGACAGTTTTGGTTGAAGGTTTCTAATTTATAAAACTTTATCTAATAAAAACTAAATAATGAAAATAATCACTTGGGAAGGAAATGAAGATACCAAAAGAAGCAACGTGTGTGTGATACTCACAGTCAGTGACAAGATTGATGAAAAGAAGGTGCCTTCATCATAACGTGCAAGTTTGCTCAGTACTGATTCCAATACGGAAAGAAGCTGAAAAATATTAGAAGAGAACATTTCAAAATCCAATTCTCTAAATATAGAAGTAAACAAATTTCAAAAAGGTGAACAACAGAAATAACAAGCCTGGTTACTGCAAGGTCAAACTCCACTCCTACCTCTATTCCGACTGAAGATGATTACTGCAACGTTTGTATTGTATAAATAATAAATAAATTTGTAGGTATATAAGACTTGTCAGTTTAGCTCAGTTGGTAAGAGAGCCACCTTCTTATCACATGGTCATGATTTCAAAGCACGGTAGGGAAATACTAATTATAAAAAAAAAATTCTATATTTATTTATTAGCATGATATAAGCCCATGCGTATCTGTATGATAAATTTTCGTTAATATCTAAGACTTGTCAATTTAACTCAGTCAGTAAGACACCCGGCTAGCAATCACTAGGTCATGAGTACAAATCACGGTAGGGGAATGGGGATTTTGCATATCGGTTTACACACCAAATTTTGGTGAGGATTGTTCTTGTTACGGTAGGAAATCAAAGTCAACTCCTGACTTTGTCCTGGAGTTTGACAAAAGTTAATTTAGAATGAGAACCAATTAGATTGAGTTACTGTGTTAAATACATCAATTAACAAAAGTCAACTGGTTTTGAAAACTAAAGTATGCAGCCAGTGGATTGACAAATGGATAGTTTTAATCAGTATGAGTTAAAATTAGTGAATGTTGAACATACCTTTTCCACCAGGCATTTTCCCATTTGGGCTTGAACTTTTTCAAGAAACTCCTCAATCTTTGTGTGATATTGGTGCTGGAACAAAAAAATATATTTGTAAAGACGGCTGGTTCGATTTTATTTTTCAAAATATTCAATGCATTCTGAAATAACGTTTTGACGGCAGCAGCCGAAAGTGTCATTAAATGAATACACTTTTTAACTGTTTCTCTCTTTTCAACAAAATAGGGGGAATCCTGTTTTCCTGTAGCTTATGAGATTACTTGGGTCCTATAATATTTGCATAAATATTTTTTTAAATTTCATTTCTGTGGTTTAGGCGTGCATTGACTTGTTTTGTTTTAGAGAAATAATTTGATAGAAAATACAATTTTCAGAGAAAAGAATTGCTCCAACCACTTATTGCAAATTTTTATTACTATGAGATGTTCACATTAATGTTTTCAAATGATTTCAATGGCAGCGTGAGACATTGACAAACAGGTAATATACAGGTAAGACTCCCAACAGGTAAGAAAGATACTTACTATATTTTCACCACTGTCCAAGGCACACAGGTGTAGCGCCTGAAAAGATAAACCAAGTGAGAAATTTTTAGACATGAGTTTATCAGCTATATAACACCCAGACTTTCGAATCAATTACCCTATGATATCCAGAACATATATACATTAGCATGCTTTAAATCAAAAATAAAATCTTTCTTGTTTTGATACTTTCATAATTATATGAACTCAGTAAATACAATGTGTAACTGTAGCTCCTGCCCTGTGTTTTGTAACTTTTGTGCACTTTCTCCTTACTCTTCTTTAATAGGCCTTATAGTTTCACTGCAATTGATTGCACATGTTTTCAAGCACTTTTGTCCAGTTGAGACTTAAGTATTGGGGTTCCTGAGAAAGTGCGCTTTCTATAAATGCTTTTATTATTATTATTATTATTATTATATTTTCTAAAAAACAAAAAAATAATAAGAAATGATGAATTTAGTTTAAAAAGAAAAATGACAGGTCTGGTTAGTCACTCAATTGGAACCGTCACCAACATCTTTTAGCAGCATGCTGTGTTATCAATCAAAACATTGGAGAACGGGGTGATCAATGAATAAGTTACTTCTCTCACCTTTTGTTGGGCGGTGATTACTAAAAAAGTCCAGATTTGCAAAAAACAAGTGTGTATACTGCCGGACACAAACTAAGGGACCAGTTTAGCATATAATTACATTGTAAATTGAAACCCCCTTAAAACAATAAGGAGTAAATTTTTAAATTTTTAGACCACTAGCTCCATTGATGAGGCCAGTATGCATGATACATACATAGCCAGCAAGCCGGCCGATTAGCCAGACCAACTTAGAAACTGTCAAACCAAAACTGTCACCATAGGTTTCTTCAGTTTTCAACAGGTCAAATTAGTATATCTACTTGTAAATGAATTTAGTCAGATAATGATGAGAATTATTTCATCTAAGCAAGTTAAATATCAAATTTTAAAATATATCCTTATAATTTCTCTCATTTTTCCAAGGGGGTGGGGTAAAACACTGACACAGTTCGATGCAATAAGTCAAATGGCACGTCAACGTTGCAGCACCAGAACGATTACTTCAAGGGACACCTCCTCACTTATCACCAGTAAGCTATCACCACTGTCATGAAATCCGAGACGCTACAACGTAATTCACAGTACAACCCCAAGTACGACTCCGGTTGGCAAGCCTAGAACAGACTGACAAATTATCGCTGCCTGGTCTTTTATAGCCAACAGCTCGCCACAACCGGGTTGCCAGCGCTCAACATACGGGTCACTGATGCTCCACCTCGTCTACATATGTCGACGACCTGGACCTTCCACAAAACAGACAGCAGGCCATTTCCTCTGCGCAAGTCCATTTCCTCTTCTTTGCCACAAGTTTGTTTACAGAATACCATTATTGAGTTCTATGAATTCATTATATAATCAAACTGTTTTACCCATGCCGTCAAAAAATGACAGCAATATTTAGATAATTTTGCAATTGCATACTACATGAAAAATATTGAAAAAACTGTTGCTCTGCATTTTCTTGTTTATTTTCAATCACAATGAATTCAGATTTTTTTACGCATTTGCAAAAAAAATAAAAATGAATAAGAAATAGAGACTACTTTATATGTGGTATTTAACAGTTATCTCCCTTGCCAAATGTTACAGACAAAAAAATAAACATACACATGGCATCTTATATAAGTAGATTGATAAGAAATTCAGCCCCAAGATATTTTTTCAAAGTAAATAAGATGAACAAGACCGGCTGCTGCAGGGCCAAACTCCTCTCCAAACTCTATTGTGACTGAAGATGATTACTGCAACTTTTGTATTGTATATATAATAAATACAAAATTATAAAATGATATACTTTTTTGTAGTGCAGTATTGAGTTTGAAGTTGTTTGGATCAGTGGTTCTTGAGAAATCTATGCACCGCGATTACTCAACAACAACCATTATACAAAGTTGACATTTGCCAGATATATTAGTCAGTACACAAGGCAGTGCAGTGTCGAGTTTGAAGTTGTTTGGATCAGCATTTCTCAAGAATTCTAATAAAAATATCTCCCTTCACTTCTGCTCTTTAGAATTATCTAAATTTGAGTTCAAGGCCAAAGTTAAATGTAACCTATCATCAGGATTAGAATAATAGTAAAAAGATATATCTAGAACTAGAGTTGAAGACAATAAAAATTGAAAATGCAGAACTGCAGAAAGTAGACCCCTACATCTATCTAGGACAATGAATCTCCATGAAATCCCCAAAAGAAGAAGAAATTGGGTGAAGAATCACTCTAGGTTGGCAAGCTTCAAGTAGAGCAAACACAACCTTCAAGAACAAGGAAATCCTGTTAGTCCTAAAAAGAAGGGTCTACAACCAATGCATCCTCCTGATAGTCACCAAAGGAGCTGAAAGATGGAACCTAACCAAAAGATTGCCCCTCAAACTGAGAACCATGCAGCGTGCACAGGAAAGAATCATGCTGAACATCACAGGGAGAGATCACAAGACAGCACAGTATATTAGAGAAAAAACAGGTGATATCATAGAATTCATTAGAAAACTCAAATGGCAATAGGCTGGTCATGTTGCAAGAATATGAGACAACTGCTAGACATCACGACTCATAACAGGGATCCCTAGAGATCATATGCAAAATTGTGGCCGGCAAAAAATAAAATGGCATGATGAACTAGACAAGTTCAGAAAGTATTGGCCCTGCAATGCCCATCATAGTAAGGTCCGACGAATCTTGGAGAAAGTCTATGTCCAACAACGGACGCTAAAAGACTGATGATGATGCTCCCAAGTAAAAGAATATTCTGACAAAGTATAGAAAATTACTTTGTTAAATTAAATGATGAATATTTATATCAATAAATAAGTTACTTCTCTCGCTTTTTGTTGGACAGTTATAACTAAAAAGTCTGAATTTTCAAAAAAACAAGCCTAAATGCTGCTGGACACAAACTAGTGATCAATTTAGCGAAAACTTACATTGCAAATCTAATCCCCACTAAAATCCTATTTAGGGGATGAATTTTCAAAAAACCAAAAAAAGTCTTGTAAAATGCTGAATACTTAGCTTCACTTTTTGGGCTGTAACATATTAAGCCCAATAGATACAAATTGACAGGCTACACTGAAGAAATTCTTGTTCTAATGATATATATATATATATCCTTCATGAACTAAATTTACAATCCATAGACATTGGCCTATAAACGAGATATGACATTCTGTCTTTTGGTGTGTGTTGGCAGGCATTTTGTTTTATGCAAATGAGTTAGTTCATCCCAACTCTTTTCTTTGGGGCATTTTTTTTCTGAAAGAAGACATCCTAAGGAACATTTTGGTACCCTATTCATAGGATCCTGGGGGTGTGGGGTGCCGGGACTATTATGGCTTGTACTTGGATATATACATACATAGCCAGCCAGACCAACTTGAAAATTGAAGAAAGCTATGTTGACAGTTTTGGTTGACAGTCTCTAATAGGATAACATTCTTTTATTAACCCACCAATTAATCACTAAACTAGAAAAACTGGTTTGCAACTCAAAATAGAAAACATGATCTAACAAGATGGAGAGGTTTCTTTTGCAGAAGGCCAACAACTGTCCACTCTTTCTTCCAGGAGAAAGAAAATGAAAGAGGCAGGTATGGGGGCCCACTGCCACTTTTCCAGGGTGGTATGAGTGGTGGAGTGTGTGTGTGTGTGTGTGTGGTGGGGGATGCAAAACGATATTTTCCAGGTGGGGGTGAGGGAGGATATAGTCTGGGGGTTTGGCAAAAAGATATATCCGGATGTCGGTTGTCATGTGAGATACTGGGAAGTGTCTGAGCTGCAACTTGTCCTTAGCTGTTACTGTTCATGGTGACCCCTTGATACCCGGCATCTATAAGGTTCCAGCTTTCAAATCTCCTCAACCCTGGTGAGAAGATCTGATCGGGACGGCGGGGGGGGGGGGGGTCTAATGCCTGGGTTTGCTCCCCCCAGTGGACACCCATAGAGACAGGCGACTGATGTAGGAATAAGGTAAATCTTGGTAAGCATTGCTTAAGGAAAAATAAAAAAGGGGATAGTCTGCTTATTTACCTTTGACCTATCTTTCTTAGTTCTTTATTTGAACGCCTGATACACTGCTATCTTTTTTGTTTACATACATATAATATTATTTGAAATTTCTTAGGTGGTGTATTGTTAGTTATTATTAATGACCTCTGCCAATGAAGACAGAGAGGTATATGTATTCGGTTGTGTCTGTCTATCTGTCTGTCTGTCCACACACTATCTCATAAAGGTACTCAATCAATTTCAATGAAAGTTTGTGGAAGAGCGGGCAAAGAGGTAATGATCCAGGCACAATTACCTCCCCTACGTCGTAGTTATATGTCTACAGCACATAATATAACCAAAATTTCATGTCTGTCCATATGATATCTCCAAAAATTCTTTTGGGGGTGGATCCATGCATAATTACTTCCCCTGACAATGTCATTGGCAGAAGTAAAGCTCTCTGAGTGCTTTCTAGTTTTCCAAAGTTAACAGCGCCACCAAACTTGATAAGTTAGTGGAATATTTAGAGCAACCTTTTCTCAACCTTTTTAGATTGGAAGAACCCTTGAAATAAGTTTCATATCTCAAGGAACTCCTGCATAAAAAATATGTACAACTTGTGGCACATCAGTGTGTTCAATGTATTTTAATCTGAAAGTAATTATCAATTTTCTACAGGGTACCAGAAGATATAGGAACTGCTCGATTAACGTTGTTTCATTCAACGTTGTTTCGTTATAACGAGAAACAAGTTATAAATATACAATAATCTAAAATATTGTTCATGGAATTGTGAACTAAGTGATTTTTCTCACTGATTTACAATTTACAGATTTCGAAAACAACTGCAGGGTGTCACCAAGCATATTTTTTCATGTGGAACAACCTAATATTTAATTTGTGGAAGTCATTGATGTAAATATTTTGTTTTGAAATTTGGTATATTTTGTAGTTAATTTGGTGATATTTAAAAAAATTTTGGTATACTTTTTGTTATTTTGGTGGTATTTAAAAAAAAATTGGTATACTTTTTGTTATTTTGGTGGTATTTTAAAAAGATTTGGTATACTTTTCGTTATTTTGGTGGTATTTAAAAAGAAATGTGGTATACTTTGTAGTTATTTTGGTGGTATTTTTTTAAAAATTGCTATACTTTTTGTTATTTTGGTGGTATTTTAAAAAAATTTGATATACTTTTTGTTATTTTGGTGGTATATTTAAAAAATCTGGTATACTTTGTAGTTATTTTTTGTGGTATTTAAAAAAAATTAAAAAAACAAACCTTAAAGAATGCCATTGTTTATTTGTTCAAATCTCACTTATCTTATATATGATAGATGTTTGCCATCTTTCACCTATTGCCCTTGAATATTGCCCATACCCACCCAGAGTTATTGCGGCTCAGTTATAACACGGTTGGCTTTCTTGGACACCAACACCTGCATTGAATGTGGGACTGCTGTATATATAATTTTTTTTTAGCTTAACACTTTTCAATGAGCGCTCATATACTACAGGATGCAACACTTTGAGCGACAATCAGTGTGCAGATATTTTGATCCCAGGCAGAAGTGCCGATCTATAAGTAAATAATCCTGTCATTTTTGATGGGTACTATGCTAGTTTGTATATTCTAATAAATACTTCAAAGTATTCAATATATAATAAACGAATCTTAACAAAAAAATCAAAACTGATATAATAATTACATACAATTATGTCCTTTCAAATTATCTTCATGATGCAGGTATATATACTTGAATTTAATTCAAACTATTGTCTAGTACAGTCATTCGCAAGGGAGCAATATCGCCCCCAAGGGGGGAAAAATGAGCTGAGATGGGATGATAGATTGCCCATACAAATGGATTTTTCTTTTAAAAAATAGGCAATCTTTCATTGTATGTCGGCAAAGTCAAGAAATAAGGGGAAGCCACTTAGTGAATTACAAAATATGTATTTTTAAAAAAATAGTTTTAATTATTAATTTTTGTTACCATTATTGTGTTATTTCATTATGCAAGCATGTGTAGGTCGTCCTGGAGCTCCAAATATCCACTGTAAGTAACTTATTAAATTTACTTGTTATATCCAAGATAAGGTATTACATAATGGAAAGCCATGTTCCTTTTGGAAGATGTACAGTCAAGCTACTTGATGCAAGTTTTTATTTGGCTGAAGGCATGAGATAATGGGGCACAGAATTGAGCTGGAGTTGGGGGGGGGTAGATTTTTAAAAATAGCCAAAAGGAGGCGATAGAGGGGGAAAAAGTTGAGAAACCCTGGTCTAGTGACTATTTGAACCCTTTTTGAAAAGCTGCAGAGCAACTTATTTTAATTTGATTTTAATCTATGTACCACACCTATTCCCAAGCAAATTGGAAAGACACTCAATAGAAACCATCATGTTATCATCTTTTGGCAGCATGTCATGTTGGGGGTGATCAATTAAAAAAAGTGGTGACGAATAAATAAATTACTTCTCTCACCATTTTTCAAATTTTTTAAAAACAAGCAGGTACAAACTACAGATCAATTTAGCAAAAACTTACATTGCAAATTGAACGCCTCACTAAAACTATTTTTTCTAGACATAAGAATATACTTGAAATAGGCTTTCTTTGACAGCAGTTAATTGTGTCATCAAGCCAGCTTCAGTGTAGTTAGGCTAAATATTGAAATTTTCAGCCCTCTAGCTCCATTATTGTGGCCTATACGTGTGATACATACATAGCAAGATAGCCAGTCGGACCAACTTGAAAACTGAAGAAACATATTTTGACACATTTTGGTGACAGTTTTGGTTGACGGTTTCTAACAAACAAACTTTTCGAGTATTGAATTCACAACTGGCCAACATCAAAAGTAATAAATCAGAGACCTAAGTTAAAATTAAATGTGAATTCTCAGATAAACAAAATATATTAAGAGACAAGTTTCAAATAATTTCACTTGAAAAATTAACATTTGCAACGAGTGCAGCTGTAACTTTATATATGTGATCACTCATGTTCATCGATTCAGTTGGCTTGTCTTTTCAATTTGCTTGGTGTATTTTTTAATTTGCTTGACTTACTTTTTAATTTGCTCGGGTAAAGGTATAGATGAGAATATTGTTATGCACTGATTTCTTCAAGGGTGGATACAGTGAATTTATAAAAGAAGATGGTATTAGAATGTTAAAACCAGTTAATCTGGCATAATGATAAAGTACTAGGCAATTTAACCAGCCTTAGTTAAGGATTGACTTTTTAGTCCAGGCACTGTAATAGAGCTCTGTAGGAAGTTTTGAGTTGACTAATGAAACCAATTGGACATGCTAGAGGGACCTTCAGTGAGTAAGCATATCTTGGGTAGATCAGTTGCAAAAATAAATTTTAACACCATTTTTTATAATGGCGGATTTTTGCTGTGGTACCCTTAGGAAAAAAATGTTTTCATCAAATATGGGCATATCGTTAGAAAGGAAATTTCATGCTGAGTAAAGCTTACAGTTTTGATGAAAATCTTTTTTTCTGACTAGGGCACCACAGTGAAAATCCGTCAGGGTGCTAAAGTTTTTGTGCAACTGATCTGAAATGACTACCCAAGATATTCTTGCTCACTGAAGGTTCCTCTAGCATGTCCAATTGGTTTCATTAGTGAACTCAAAGATTCCTATGGGGATCTATTACAGTGCTTGGACTACTTTTGCCTATAAATGAATATTTGAAGTAGAGAAAAAAATATATTAATGTTATGTTGATAGTTGGCCGATTCCTTGCTTGCAACGATCAAGGAAGGACACTCTTCCCGCCAGCACTGGTTGATCATTTAAAGTGGAGATCAGCTCTCATGAGTTACGGTACTTTCATCTACATCACTTTACCAATTATCAGTTTTATCTAAATCACTTTGGTTTTATTAGTCCACACTTTTTAAGCTTGGTGCTCGGCAGGCAGAGATGGTCAAGGCAACTGCCAAGCTGTAGGTTTTTTTTGTGTGAGAGCAGCTTTCTCTTACAGGGCTGAAGAGCTCAATCTACTCTGCTATTTTACCCATAGCCGGGAGAATGTTGATAGTTAAAATACTTTCAAATATCTACTTGGCATAGGAGTAGACTTCCTCCAAGAATCAAAACACTTTTAGATCGACTTTTTCACAAAACTGTTTTTTCTAGAAATAATAATGAGTAAATGTTGAAATTTTCAGCCCTATAGCCCCATTGGTGCAGGCTGTACATGCACTCACTAGCTTGCCAGACCAACTTAAAAACTGAAGAAACCTATGTTGACAGGTCTAACTGTTAAAATTACGGAAAATTAAATTGGCAAACTGAGTTCAATCTCTGGCTGTGACAGTTTGCGTTCACTTTGCACTAATGCCCTTGGGGAAAGGCATAAATCCACCTTTATCCCTACAGCTATGGGTAAAAGGTCTTATTATAATTTGATGTGGTTTTTTTCCAGTTTATACTTAGTTACATTAATTTGTACAGCAATACTGTAACCGTCCTACATCAAAACCCACACTAATCAAAACTGGAATGTTCAAGGTATTGTTGTACTTCATGTCTCGAATTCCATAAATAATTTTGTAAGCATTAAATCAGGGGAGGTAGGAAGTATGGGTGTGGCAAGAAATAATCCAACAAAAGTTCCCTACCTTGTTCTTACAATCAGTGATGACATTGACCATAACACATACTTCAGAATGGATTATATAATCAGTCCCCTTGCCTCCTTTTTTTAGCCATGTTTCAAATGCTTTCAAAGTTCTGGAAGTAAAATAAAATAAAGAGAATCATTATCATACAATGTAAAACAATGTTACAGTTTTCCTAAATGACAAATTAACTGGATTATTAAACTCAATTGCAATTAGTAACAGGTCTGGTTAGTCACTCAATAGAGACCGTCATGTGACCAACATCTTTTGGCAGCATGCTGTGTTGGGGGACATCAATTAAAAAATTGGAAAAAGGGGTGATCAGTGAATAAGTATATTTTTTGCCTTTTGTTGGGCAGTGATCACTAAAAAAGTCTGAATTTTCAAAAAACAAATAGGAAACAATTTAGCATGAACAAACATTGAAAACTGAACCCTGCACTAAAAACATATTATGGGGGGGAATTTTCAAAAAACAAAAAAATGTTTCTTTTAGACATAATAAGGTGTAAATGTTGAAATTATCAACCCTCTAGCTACATTGATGCAGCCTGTACATGTCATACATACATAGCCAGCCGGACCAACTTAAAAACTGAAGAAAGCTATAGTGACAATTTTGGTTGACGGTTTCTAATATTACACTGATTTTATTTTTATTAGATCAAGGAGTTATTTCCCTTAATGACATTCATCTTTTTTATAAATTTCTGGAGTGAATCATTGTCATAGTCATGAAAACTCAAAAAAGAAATCAACAAAAAATGACAAATCCATTTCTGATTCCTGCATTTAACTTTCTGAAAGTTAATATAAATCAGGGCTTCTCAAAGTAAGGGTCAGGACCCCTCCAGTGGGTCGCATAAAGGTTATTGGGGGTTGCAGAAATATTATGTAAGTATGTAACTAGATCTCTATCTCTATACAAAAATGTCTGGTGTTTATTGTAAAATGGCCTAATGTTATTCACTATTTTAAAATAAATTTTGTTTTTGTTACATTTTAGTAATTTATTTCTAAAAATTAATTTTTATGAAGCCTATACAGTCGTATTTCTAAAACAATGCAAACTAGTCAACCTAGATATACGTGAAATCCATAGGAAAGACAAACTGTGTTCAAGTATAATTATTATGAGAATGGTACTCCCTGATTGGTCTATAGAGTAAATCTATTATAATTCCATTGGGCAGTAGACAAAAAAAAATATGCAGATGGACTAATTGGGCGCCTTACCTTTATTTTCAGTCCAAGAACATGGTATAGATCTGAATATATAAGTTAATAAAGAGAGGGAAATATTGCATTTGCAGCATATTAAAACCTTTTTGAGTCACAGCTGACATTATGAAAACTGAAGCCTCTTTAAGAGATTCAATTTGATTGGTTCAATTTGAAACTATGTTTGATCAATCAAAAATAACTTAACTTAATGCTCAGGCCTACAAAACACTTGCGGGATAGACACATTCTAGCAGTCAGGATGTTGAAAATGATCTAAACAGCAGTAATATGTACATCAGAAGACATACACCAATACACAAGGCGGAACTATGTTCATAAAAATGTTAATTTTAAAATTTTAAGTTTTTTAAAAATTTTGAAGTTTTAGAATTTTAATATTTTATAACGTCTAGAACACTGATATTGAAAATATTTTTCAATATTTTTCATTTTCATAGTTTAAAAGATTAATTCATTTTTTTCATAATAAACTCATTAAAATTTATTATACATTATAAATACATTGCAATTTTTAAGTCTTTTTTGTTTCTATGTTTAGTTACTGTTAGATTATGACTAAAGACTAATATATAGTCTTAGTACCTATTGTTTTTATAACAATGAGTGAGGGGCATAGCACACACACACACTCATTTTTCAACCAGCACACAAAGGAAGTTAATGTGTGCACAAAATATTTCAAATTCTGTAGATAACTTACTGAGTTTTTATTGAAAAAATATTGATTCCCTGTCGAATTCAAAAGTGCAGACATACTTTTGTCACAGGAAAAAAATTTGCAAAACATAAGATATTTGCATCCACTGACTACAAAAACTTAGAGGGAACATTGGTGAGGGTTTGTGAAATATTTCGTCCCATCAAAAGAGGTTACGAGTGAAAAAAGTTTGAGAAGCCCTGATATATGTAATGGTGAATAGGAAATAAAATTCAAGAAAAGATCTTACCTCTTGGCTGCTGCTTCGATCATATCGGCAGCCATAATCTTCAGCCTATTGTCCAGGTGCTCTGCAAATACTTCCTCGGGCCATCGTAGATCACGAATAAACGATTGGAGTGCATCTAATTTCCATAACATATCTTCAGATGTTGCGCATCCATTACTAAAAGATGTGACAATGGGAAAAAACAGAAAAATAAATAACGGAAATGAATCTCAATTTATTGAAAGAATGCTTTATGGTTATATAACTACTAGTTGACTTGTGCTGTCAAAAATGATGGCATATATGAAATAAAACTAAAATAAAAACTTTTTAGTTTGCAACATTCAACTTTTCTTCTTAGTATATTTATTGAACAGATATATTTTGGTTGTCAGGCCATTTTCAATGTTCAGTAGACAAATTCTACTCAAATTCTGATTATGCATCCAGATGTTTTTGTTTTTTTTTAATCAGTTGGAAACTATTTCAAAACTTTGTTCCAAAACATGATGAAGATACATGCTGTCCTGATTTAAAATCTACGTAACACGAATACCATGAAAAAAATGCACTCGGTAGTCAGCTGAATCAGTCAGTAATAAATATATATATGAAATATATGGATACACATTACATAGATAAATTTGCATTGCAGTGATCTTCGAGAATAGCATTCTGTTGACCACAAACAAATTTTTATTATCTTTTGTTTTTGTTTTTATTATTCTTCAAATTCAGCATTTTTATTAGGTCATCAGAACATGGAATTCTATTTTACTATGTCAGAAGACAAACGCATGTCAGTTGCATGAATGAAATTCTGTTTTACTACAAAATTAGCGTGACAGAAGATCTCTGCACATTGATAATTATTATATGTATGAATGGAGAGATAATCAGGTACAGTGGTGGAACTGGGTTTTGGGTACTAGGTATACAGTAAGGCTGTATCTAGGATTTATGCTCAGGGATTACAGAGGAGTCCATCAGGGTTGTGCAAAGTGAACCCATGCAGCTGGAGGCTCCAGGGAAGGGTTGTCAATTTAGATATTTTTTCAATTTTTCAAATGTGGAAATCACTCCCAAATTTTAAAAAAACCCAGCTAAATCAACAACACTGGACTCCCAAATTTGAAAGATTTTTAAAAAACACATTGAAATTGGCAACTTCTCAAATTCAAATTCAAAAAATAAAAAAAATATCTAAATTGGCAATCCTGCCAGGTGCACTGTAAGCGTGGGTATTTTTTTAAAAAAAATGGCTAATTTCCGGGCTGTTTTGAGACATTCAATATTCTAGCCAATGCGAGGCTGGACAACGAAGGTTATTAATCTTTTGACCCATTTTTGAGGGGAATAAAGGCTGGGGGGGGGGGTTCTTATATGCCGTCAAATACAGTAATAAGCAATCAAAACCTCTAAGGCACCTGTAATGACAAAAGTGAAGCTGAAAAATAAAATATGACTATTTACAAAAATCAATGTCAGTACTTATGTAACTAGGGTATACATATAGAAATGTTTAGGGCTGCAAGGTGCTTAATCCCATACTAAAATTTACTCTGTGCACAAACATTGTTGAATATTTCACCTATAATTGTTAGAATGAAAGAGTAATTCCAAATAATTTGATAAAAATAGCTTGGCTCATTTTTTTGGCCCAGAAGTATATGGTTAATGAGTCACACCTATCAACAATTGAACTACAGTGTGTCCCAAAAGTAACACCTGATTTATCCCAACAGCATTATCAGGTAAGGGAAGTAACTATTTAATGTAATCATTATTATTTAAAATTTTTATGACTACCTTCACAATAATTTATAAAAGTCATAAAAATTTTTTAAAATACAAAAAAAACAGAAAAATGTTTTTAATGTAATGTTCAGCACACAAAAAAATTACAAGTAAAATTTGAAGACTCTAATTAATTGTCCATGAAAAAATTTAAAATTACTAGTAAATTTGAAGACTTACTAATTAATAGGACTAGAATTTTGTTTTCCATTTTGCTTGCTCATCCTATTAATTTGCAAGGGTTTTCAACTTTAATAGTAACATAAATCAGTATTGTGTCCATCAGAGTGTCAAGTTCATAGGGTCAAAATAGACTGATATGATCCATTAGGGGACATACTTAAAAAGTCAACTTATATGCTGGTATATACAGTATGTTATTATTATGCCTCTGAGCATCTCCAACTATACACATTATTTACATATCAACTTCAAAACAAATACAAAATTCATAAAAACTTATTCAAATGTACATAAATACAAACAACATCTACAATTTAACACAATTCACAGATCAGACTCTCTTGAAAATCTCATCTGACAGATTCCAAAAATGTTGTCATAATCTCATGCTCTTACCATAATTTCTAAACTTATCTAACGTATTTTTAAAACTTTGTACATTATTGCTATCTTTAACATGACTAGGCAACTTATTTCAAAAATATATTATTAGCAAAAAAATCTAATTGTTTAGTAGTTTTTCGTTTTTGAAATCTGTCTTGTCAATAATTAAAAGTAAAAGTAAATCTGCTAAGCAGCCGAGATTGAAACCCTGTCGGCTACAACAAAACCAATGTTATACCAACAGGCAAACCAAAAAACATAATTCTTTATTATTAATTCTGGCTACTATTTACCTTCATCTTAATTTTTCAGTTACCTTTTTATCGCAACGTTACTCAGACCATCAATCTACGGCAGTGAGTAAACAGCGCAGATCAGAAATAAAGAATGAGCTCTCATTCAGAGACTCGAACTCACATCCTTCTATGCCAGAGGGAAGCCAGGTTAATGCCTGGCTGCTCTTATCAACTGAGCTACAAGGACTAACTGGCTAGCCGGAGTCCAAATCAAATTGAAAAATTCAGATGATGGTAAATAGTGGCCGAAATTAATAATAATAATTAATAATAATTATTTACAATACTTCATCTAATGAAAAAAGAAATAATAAAATAATTGCCATAATATTTTAGATTTTTAAAATAAAATGTGGGAAGCTCCATAATCTCATGCATGACCATGCACATGCTACCCTGGGTAAGTGCCACGCCCATTCCGATATCGATAGCTTGTGCCTTCTTGCATGTGAATTGTGCTCAACAAGCATCAAGTTTTTCAACAACAAGGAGCATTATTCATTTTTTTACTAGTTTTTCTTTCATCTTAATTTTAGTTGCTTATCATTGCAGTCGGCAGCAGTAAGTAAACAGTGCAGATCAGAAAAAGAATAAGCTCCTGACAAAACACGAACTCACATCCCTTTTGCCTCGGGAAGGCTGGTTTTCCATACCAGCTGCTCTACCTCTTGAGTTAGAACAGCCTTATGGCTGGCAGAAGATCAAATCTAACCCACAAACTTACCCTTTATTCTTCCGATCATTAGGCGCCAGATTTTCTGATATTATTTTTATTTTCACGTACACTAGTAGTAACATACGGTCAATGTATTCATGAACACATATCTATGCACTAATCAAATCGTAGGGTCAACTGTGAACATAAAATATATTTCCTTGGTAAATGATGTGTGTTCTTTCAAAGAGCTTAAATTCAAGTTACCTATTAACATAAGTTTTAAGTTATTTGTCTTGCTCACATTCTGCCAAACAAATTACGATAAATAATCCTAACATCATTATTGTAGATCCTCAAAAATTTAAAAAAACATGGGTTTTTCAATTTATAGAGCTACAAAAAGGTTTGAGAATGGTGAACATTTAGAACATCACAGAAAGTATAACTCTGGGGTCTGTAAATTGATGTCTGAAGTCAAGAAAGCGATCAAATAAAAACTTAACCATCAATCAAATGTATCTGCTCATAAGGTAAGGTTACAGTATGGGATAAGTCATAATACTGTCAGAAATGCAATGAAGGATGATTACGGAATAGAATAATGAAATGAAAGAAGGTTCCAAAGTATAGCGACGATAAAATGGTTGAAATTAGGACAACGCTTGGGCAACTTTATCAACTGTACTTTTTAGGACCAACAGCTCTCGTTTAACTGTAATGGACGATGAGACTTACATTACAATTGATGATTCAGCAACACTCAGCGTCATCTCATTATTCCAAACAAATTCTTGTCATACCAAGGAAAGATAACACCACAAATTGCCCTCAAATCACGGCCAATTGAAACAGCTCATGCCATAATTAAAAGAGCAATCTTCAAGGATGGATTTAAACACCAAAACGGAGATGAGTCATATGCACGGATTCAAACAGTGATGGAAATGTGCCATGTCATTTTACAAAATATTACCAAGAATTTTTCGGTTTCTGTTCATGGCAAATGCAATGACACGTATCGAAATGGACTATTTTCAGTATATTAATGTAGCGAAGACTTTGCACTTTCATGTAAAATTCAATTAAACCATTTGTCTTTTCTGCAAAAAAAGTTATTTATGTTTTTGTAATGTTCGCGAATACATTGACCATACATTATTATATAGTAGTAATATTAACTTGAAATTTTTATTAGATGAAACATTGTCAACCATTATTAATTTTTTGACTAGTATTTCTTTCATCTTAATTTTAGTTGTTTTACATCACAACTACTCAGATCATCAGTCTACGGCAGTGAGTAAATTAACAATGGTTATAAATGCTTCATCTAATAAAAAATTTAAGTTAACAGGCCTGGATAGTCACTCAATAGGAACTGTCACATGACCTACATCTTCTGGCAGCATGCCGTATTGGGGTGATCAATTAAAAAATTAGAAAAAAGGGATGATCAAAGAATAAGGCAGTGATCACTAAAAAAGTCTGAATTTTCAAAAACTAAGGGATCAATTTATCATAAACTTGCATTGCAAATTGAACCCCCCCCCCCACTAAAAATCTATTTAGGGGGAAATTTTCAGAAAACAAAAAAACGTTTTTTCTAGACATAATAAGGTGTAAATGTTTAAATTGTCAGCCCTCTAGCAGCCAGAACGCGTGATACATACATAGCCAGGCAGACCAACTTGAAATCTGAAGAAACCTATGTTGACAGTTTTAGTTGACTGTTTCTAATATTACGAGGAGCATTTTTCAATTGTCGAGTGATCTAATACTGACTGAATTCAGAAACAGTTTCTATGGTATATCTTTCTCCTGTAAGTCAATAATAAAAATTCAAAGAGTAGTCCTTTAAAGTAGACACTAGTATTGTCACTAAACATACAAGTAATTTATTATGCATAAGCACTCTTACAAGAGAATCATTGAACTACTTGAATGTGATAATAAATATTTAAAAAACAGCCTCTATGTTTATAAGTATAAATTTATGATTCACAAATGTATATTATTTATGTGGTTGTGAATTCATGTATTTTGTTATTTATACTTAAGCTAACAATGCTAAGTGTCTTCATTGTGGATAAGTTCATTCATTATTGATACAGCTTTTTTCGAGTTTAGTATTCTTTTGAAATTTTGCATTTAAACGCTGAATTACCTCCCTTATATAGTTTTTTTCATCATAAATTATATTGCATTACAGACGCTATTTTTTGTTTTATTTCTGATGCAATGATTATTTATTTTTGTTTCGGAGTTTTTAGTTGCTATAATATAATTCAACATTTGTAACTAATAAGACTTAATTTGTAAAACAAAAGTAGATAATTTAAAAAGAACAGTCTTTGGATTTGAAAAGTCTTGCTATTGCATCATAAATAAAATTAAATATAACGTCATTTATTTCGTTTATATTATAACGAGTTAATCGTCATTAAAACGTCCGAAACAAAAATAAGTAATCATTGCATGAGAAATAAAATGAAATATAGCATCCGAAATGCAATACAAGAAATCCCCGATTAACGCGTCCTCAAAAAAAAGTGCTGCGCTAATCAAAACTGCGTTAATTGAACTTAGATAAATAATCGAAACCTATGAGAAATAATGTAATTAATCCCCAACTTCTAATTTTAAAAAGATTAAAAATGATTTTTAAAACAATCTTGTAATAAATAAAAGAATGCACTATTCGGATACAAAATTATTAGCGCGTTAATCGAAAACGTATTAATCGGAGGTATCCTGTATAATTCATTAGGAAAAAAATATAAGGGAGGTAATTCTGTGTTTGGAATGCAAAATTTGAAAAGGATACTGAACTCAAACAAAGTCATTGATACAACATCAGAATCACCAGGCAGAGAAATGCAGAAGGTGAAAACCACAGCCTGGTGTTCCATGCATCTAGTGCAATCAGGAAGAGAGAGAGAGGAGAGAGAAGATAGCTCACTACCAGAATAAGGCATTTAACTAAAAAAATGTCCTTTTTATTAAAAGGAGATTTTTTCTTTAACTATTTTTTAAGTAGTATATTTCATTAAAAGAGTGAAAAAAATCATTTTTATATTCTATCGAAAAATGATTTTAAAGTTTTAAAGAATACTATTGCTTCTTCAAAAAGAAATTATTGATTTACAAACAAAAAATCGCCTTTAAAAAGTGAAGAAAAAAAAACAAACAAATGTTTTCTTCCGGTTTGCCAGATTAGGCTAAAAGGGGAGATAATGCAAGCTTTCAGAGACGTACCCAAGCCTCAAAAGGCTGGTATTGATCATCTGCATCCAGACTAGCTCGATTCCCAAATTCGAAACTATCCCAATGCTTATGTTGGTTAACTCTCTGAGATAAACCCCTTATAGCCCAATCTAGGAACCATGGTTTTCTTAAAATATTTGTTTTATTTTTATAAGAGTAAGAGTAGAAAATCAGAAAAGTGATAAGAATTGTGAAGAACATGGAAGACTAATATTAGAACATCTGAAGAAACAGAATAAATTTGTGAGTCAAGCATGCAGATTAAGTGTGAAATTCAATTCACAATTTCTATACAAACAGTAAATATTAAATCTTCCTAAAATTTCTTGGAGTTCAGCATCAGACAATCAAATAAAATGGCCTTCGTTTTCGAAACATTAAGAAAACAATAGTTTTAACAGATATAACCAA
>VCCN01002112.1:4808135-4827472 GCA_006491835.1 Architeuthis dux | reverse complement strand
AAAAACATCTTTTTCTAGACATAATAAGGAATATATGTTTAAATTTTGAGCCCTCAAGCTCCATTTGTATGCGTGACACATACATAATCAGGCAGGAAGACTCACTTAAAAATTGAAAAAACCTATGTTGACAGTTTAGGTTGATGGTTTCTAAAAACATTCTTTAAGGGTAGAAATATCTTTGGACATTTCAAATATAAAGATCCTATGTTACGCCTTCATTATCACATAAAAAACCAACCAGTTCCAAGGAGTGACATGAATACTGTATTAAAGGAGTGACATAAATAACTCCTATAAGGAATAAAAAAAATGATTTAAACGAGTGACAGTTAAAAAGTATAATTATTAAAATTTTGCTAAATGTATTAAAAAAATATATAAAAAAATGATTTAAAGGAGTGACAATTAAAAAGTATAATTATTAAAATTTTGTTAAATTCATTAAAAAAATTTTTAAATTAAATTTTATCTTTAAGTGAAGAAACAGAGAACACGAGCACAACTGAGAGCCAACAACTTATTTATGGTTTTGGATAGGCACTAGAAGCAATGAATTGATTGTTGTTTCATTTTATGTTTCAGAAGTATATCTGAAACAGTAAAATTGTCACGCCTTTGAAATTTTTCTTCAATTTATCATTCCTTTATTATGTCACTCCTTCATTACTAACCCCATAAAAATTATGGCCATAAACATTTTAAAGGCTTACCATCATTTCTCAAATAATCATTGAGAAGCTGGAATAATGGGAAACTATCCCAGGTGTCAGGTGCTTGTAGTTCCAAAGCAGCGTCCATATCAACAGCGAACAAGGACCAAAATAGTTCCGTATGTTCAACTAACAGGTCACTGAACCAGGCAAAAGCCTGAAATGGCACCAAGAAAAAAAACAGATTAAGATTGTGGAAAACTAAGGAAAAGCATAAATGCTATTAAAAGCAGATACAAGAACAGTTGAAAAACTTTGAAGAAGACATACATCTTCAAACGAGAACCTTTCAATTTGTTCAGAACATAAAGTAACATTTTAATAGATCTCTAATATAATCCTCAACCAATATTCCAAGTAATTTGTTCATATTCTTCTCATTGTGCTGGTATAGATTAAGTGGAATATTGGTCTTGGATTGAATCACTCAAATGTAAAATAGTTGAGGTTTGTCTATCTATAGTTTTGAAAAGGGTCATTAACATTCAAAGAGTTTTTTTTCAGACAATTGTACCTATTCTTGCTGTTTATGTTGTTAACTAAACCAAATATTGGTGGGAGGGTGTGATAAAGTGATTTTGAACCTCATAAAGCAGAATTCTGACCAAATGTGCCTTCCAAATGCTTATGCTAAAATTTTGTTAATGGCACAAATTTTGCAGATTGTTTTTAACTGAAATTTCGAATCAATCAACCAATAAAGAACTAAGTGAGATTTGTTGCATTCAATGTTTATTTATCAATAAAAGATAGTTTAGGTCTCTCATTCTTCATCCTTTTTATCACTATTAGCCAACTCTTCTCAGATATATACACCTGATGAGGGCTGGAAAATGGATCGGCCAAAACATTGTTTTGACTACATCAAGGATGCGAAGAGATTCAATTGTCCAAACAAAATTTGGAATGTTAATGACTCTTCTCAAAGTTATAGACAATAAAAATTAGTAATTTTCAACAGACCAGCAACAGTTCTGGACTATTTCTTTGATAGATATGTCAAACAGGAATTTTAGTTCAAATAGTTTTTTGTACAATCGAACTCCTTGTTGTTCTGCTATTCAACAGGGACAAGGTACGAAAATCCAAACCTGACAAGGCAAGGATAAAAAAAAAAAACACCCGAATTCTATGTTTTAAGCATTGCCTCCATTGGAGTAAAAATTTCTGTTGACCATCATCACATTCAGATATTACACCTGAAGAAGGCTGAAGAATGGATCGGCCAAAACATTGTGTTAACAACACAAACAACAAGGAGTTCAATTGTCCGAAGAACTATTAGAATGTTAATGACCCTTCTCAGAACTATAGAAATTAAGAATTTTAAATGTTCTGGTTCGCCCTCACCTTTTTAAAAGATTTTATTCTGAACTTTCATTTTTTTTTTTAAACATAAATGATAATAAAAACAAAAATATTATATGATTAAAAGCAAGTTAAAAAGCAGAGGAAAGGTTCAACACTAAAAGAGCAAACATGAGTGGCATAACAAGTGACCAATTTCAATAGAAAATCTATATAAGAAATGGTATTTTGGTAGATGATAGATTTACACTATCAAGTCAGGATAGCTAAAAACATTGTGCATTATTTGTTTAATATTCCTTTAATTTATCCATTGTTAATAGGAACCAAACAAATAATATTGGTCCTTTTTTTAATATCTGTTAAAAAATTTTTTTTTTAAATCAAACAATTTAATTAGATAACTTCCATCTAATGAATAGGAATCAAAGTCAATTAATTAATGCAGTCATTTCATTTTTATTTAGAAAATTCGCAAAAGTCACAAAACCAAAGTTTGAAGGGAATAATTGAAATTTTTTATACTTTTTAGACATAATCAATTATAAAATAACACTCACTACCCAGGAACAGAAATTGCGTTATACAGTGTAATCACTGAGAATAAATACTAATATTGATATATATATATATATATTTCATTTTCATAGGCCAGTGACCTTTTTTGTCTAGTGGTGAGAACTTCTTTAGTTTGAGTTGAAATTTCTCACATTAATCAAAATGTTGGTTGGAAAGAGAATGTGAGATTGAACAGGTTTCTTCTTGAGTCAATCAAAAAACCCATTTCATCTGACCACTCCCGGCCACAGGGACAGAAGGACCCAAGTGGAATATTCTCTACTGCTCCTGCTTGTTGTGTCTACCATGGCTAACTGGTTGTTGTTTTTTTTAATGTTTTCATTGTTAAAGCCATGTAATCATACATATACAGAAATCATGTGAGCTGATTATGGGCTTTGCTTTCATTCAACCATGTGTAGCACCATGACTTGTGATCAAGCCAGCATGACTTGACCACAGGTCATAAATATGTGTGTATTGAATAGCCATAGCCTGGTATGGGTCACATAATCAATTACCCTTTCAAACTCTTTTTGAAGGGATCCTCATATTTAGCTGAAAAGCACTGAGGATTTAACTATAAATATTTTAATCTCCAGTCTACTAGCTGGGGCAATTCCATATACTTAAATAATAAAAGAATCTAAGAGAATATCACTGAAACTAGCCAATGCTCTTTCGGCTTGGCTATCTAGATATCAAACTGGGGAACATTAAAGATTAAAATCTAGATCATATGATTGGAAGCCAGAAAATTGTCTGCCCAATCTTATTCATTTTGCTATTTAGTATTTTCTTTATGCCATTCTTTTTGTGAAGGGTCTGTAAGGCTGTGTATTTGAGCCAGGAGAATGTTTTGAAAGGGAAATAAAATGAAGAAAGTGCTACAAAACATTCACCATAGGAAGAACATGAAAGTAATAAGGTAAAATATAATGCTATGTTCTTAGTAATATTATATGACATGTGCATACATGTATAGGGGGAGAAATGCATGTAAAACCTATAAGAATTTATGTATATATGTAAGCACATCAGTAGACTTGGAAGGCAACCAGTCTAGGAGAAGGTCAACTCTGAATTCAAAACCAAGAGCTGGGATTCTGTAAGGCAGTCCAATGTTGTCTTCAGCCTCATTCTGGCAACTCCTGTGGTGACACTGATGCCAAACTGTATCAGCCCTGCGTTTCCCTTTGACAACATTGCTGCATGGAGAGGAGAGACTTGCTACATGGGTAACCGCTTGCCTTTCATACAATCTTGCCCTGGCCAGAGCCCTGCAGAGACTAAAAACAAGACTCTGCTTGCAGATCCATAGTCTCGCAAGACTGATGGATGTCACAACCAAATTTCTGAGAAACTAAGTATGGGTGTATGTGGGTATGTAGGTGTGCTTCTGTTTATTCATACAGATCAGTGATTCACAAGGGGACAATTTGAATATATTGGGAGGGAATTTGGGTCTGAAGAGCAAAAAGTTTGAATATTCAAATTTCTTATATTTTTAGATGATATTATAAATTTAGATTGGTATTATTAATATAGCATATCATATTTAATAAAATAAATTTTAGAACATGATTAAAATATTTTTTTGTTGAAATTATTTTTCTCATTGAAAATTTTGGTAAATTTCTGAATTTAACATCATACTATTTTACCTTTTCAAAACCAAATTTGTTTTATTGTAGTAAGAACCACTGATATAAATATTTATTTGTGTATTCAGAGTGAGGAGAGAAACTGTGCTTTAATTACATATTTTGAAAATCCTTTGACTTAACAAAGGACACCATTTGTATTTTTCAAATTGAAGAAACATTTTCTCAATTTTATTTTATTTTCATTAATCACTCATGGTAGACTCTTTTCCAATTTACCTGTTCTCTGCAATTTAAAATCATGTAAGAAATGATTTTGATAAACCTTAAAGGAAGAAAACAAACATAGAAATAAACTTCATTCTTCTTCTTCTTCTTCAAATACATGCACATGCATCACATACATCTGTAAACATTATACCTACACATATATCAATAAATGTGAAGTACATTTTCAAAATTGTAAAAAAACTAGAATTATTGACATGTAAAAGGTTCTACAAAGGAACATATATTCTATATAAATACTAAAAAGTACATGCTTTAAACATGTAATTTTTAAAAAATATCATTACTATTATTATATAACTGTCATATAGAAAAAAAGGCAAACATTAATGTTTATACATATTGAAATATACTAACTAATGACACTGTGCAAAAACTATTATTATAAAGTATTATAAGGAGAGTAAAAAGAGATTGAAAACATTAAAATTTGTAGAAACAGTGCAGAGCATTGAACAAAGAAATAATTATATATTGTAATAATATCATTAATGTTTACGTAATAATATTCATTAACACAATATCATGATGAATGTAAAAAGATTATGATAAAAATAATAGTACTCATACTATTTATAACAAAATACTAATATGTAATAAAACTTATTTATATGAAAACTTAATTTTTAAAAAAGGAATGCTGAATTAAACATCAAAAAAGAAAAATACATTAGTAGGAAAATACTTTATTTTATCTACTTTTTATATTTATCCAATATTATTAATTAACAGTTATATGAGCATAATTATTTTTATAATATTCTGAATTTTTTTTCTTTTTATCACATGTATTAAAGATTTGAAAATGTCATAAGATTAACTCTTAAATTCATAGAAGAAATTTGAATTTCATTATAAAGGGAAATAACTTCTGATTAAATTACCTCCCTTGAACCATAAATTGAATTAAAAATTTTTTAAAAATAGTTTACTCACAGAAGAGTTCTATTCTAGTCACAGAAGAGTTCTACAACGTTTTCAAACACTTTCAAGCAGTTCATAAATTCAAAAGTTAGGTGCCATTTTGATTTGAAAACATTGTGTAGCGCTAACTTTAACCCTCTGAATATCAAGAGGTAAACTCTGCAGGGGGTCAATTCTAGAATATTAAATTTGGTCATTTTCACTTTATCTAATATTTGCAAAATGAATTTTTAGAACTTTCAATGGAATTTTTAAACCTGGAAGGGAAAAAATAGTGAAAAAGAATTTGGACAAATTTTGACACTAACAAAAATTTTTCTTAAATGTCTCAGATATTTTATGATGACAATTTTCCAAATTATTAATATCTTCATTAAACCCTACTGATAATATAGGCAACAAATTCTTATAAAAGATATTTTGGAAATATGAGATTAATCTGTTCACTGCCAAGTATATTTCTTAAAGTTGTAACTCCTGTGCCAGGTTTTTGGCAAAAAACAATTGATGAAAATAGAAAGTCTTCATTGCACGTTTAAATAAAGTTACATTTTTATACAAATCAATTAATATGTACAATACAATATCAAATAAATGTATGTAAGAAAAAAATTGAATAATACACTATTGTAAGAAAAGTCATCTCGTCTGTGGCACTGGATTGACAACTTGCTAAGATGAGTCATCTCGTCCATGGCACTGGACTGACGACTTGCTAGGACAAGTAATCTCATCCATGGCACTGGTCTAATGACTTGCTAAGACGAGTTATCTCATCAATGGCAGCGAACAGGTTAAGTAAAAATATTCAAATGTAAATTTGGTTTGTTTTAAGCAGAATTCCAATTCAGTCTTCCCCATTTTGTGATAAATGCCTTAACACTTCCACCAATATTTGATAAATAAACATGATTGTTACGATTGCTGTGAATTGTAAAGCATTTATCTCAAAATGGGTAATGCAGGACAAACAGTTATAATTTATTTATAGTTTACACCTTTTTAATAGCTAATAATGCATTTTACAGTTTTATTATTTTTTTCCATATATTTCAGTTGATTGAAAATTAAAAAGCTGTTAATATAATTACAGATATAGATATCATGAAACAGGTTATGATACTTTCATCTACATCACTTCAACAAATATCAGTTTTGTCTAAATCACTTTTTATCCCAACCATATCTCCAAAAGTTCTCAATGAGTTTCAATGACATTTTGGTGAATGGTTGGCCATGGGCTAAGCAAAAATTGATTAAATCTTTGCGGTGGATCCAGGGATTTGTTTGATTGAGGCATTTTTTTTCATTAAATTTTGCAACCTATCCTGAAATCTTTTTCCTCTCAATCTATAAAGAATCCTTGGATCCACCCCAAAATTTCATCAATCTTCCTTAGCCAATGGCCCACCATTCAACAAAATGTCATTGAAATTCATTGAGAACTTTTGGAGATATTGTGGGGACAGAAGTGATTTTAGACCAAAGTGACTTAGACAAAACTGATATTTGCTAAAATGATGTAGATGAAAGTACTGTAACCCAATTACAGATATCGATATCATGAAGCAACACACTGATTTATAGAATAAAAGTATTTGAAAGTATATAGTAAGACATAGATAAGAAATAAATATATTAAAAGGGCATGCCCCAGTATTTTGTTTCCTTTATTTACTTTTTACTAATAAGGATAGAAGGGAAAGAATTTTAGAGGAAAGATTTTAGGGGGTGGGGGGATTTTTGGAGGGCAGATAACAAAAATGTAAACAACACAGCATCAAACACTGAAGGCTGATAGTTTGAATTGACAAAGAAAGAGAAGTTAGTCTGAGTGAAAGAAATTAGAATGAAAATAAGAGGAAAAGGTAGAGGGGTGAATGAATGGAGGAGTGGGAGGAAGGAAACTTTCCTTTCTTTTAATTTAATAGAAATGATATAAACAGGGTTGCCAGATTGGGCTACAAGGGGAAGTAATCCAAACTTTATCTCCAATGTTAACATGTGAGAACTGTGTATGCATTAGCCAATCATAGGCAAGCGCATTTGTGACATCACAGTCTGTGCAGTATTTGTATATAACCAGTTACCTGAGCTGGAGTTAGTGAGTTTACAGCGAGTGTGTGCAGTATTCTTACATCCAAGACTTACCCAACACAGGCAATAGTGTCAAATTTGGAAATTGAGCAAGTATGGAGGCAGAGGTTCAATACCAGCCTAGTGTTATAAGGTTTGAGGCTTGTATTGAATCTCTGCCCAAAGACTCGATTGATTTCCAAATTTAATACTATTCCAATGCCTGTGATGGGTAAGTCTGAGAGATAAAGTTTGGATTATTTCCCTTTGTAGACTAATCTGGCAACCCTGGATATAAGAATAAAGCAAAAGTAGTTGAAAAGATTCCAGCTTAAATCCAATGGTAGTTGTAATAAGAGACACAAAAATAAAAGGAATACAGAAGGGAGGGAGGTTCAAACACCACCTGGGACAGCTTGTGTTTACGTTGCACTAATGCCCTTGGGAAAGGCATGAATCTACTTCTAAATCATTGCAACATAGAAGCAGTTGAGCTGAGAAGAAGAAAGAAGGTAATGAAAAGGTATAAAACAAGCCTGGCTACTGCAGGGTGAAACTCCACTCATTCTATTCCGACTGAAAATGATTACTGCAACTTTTGTATTGTATATATAATAAATAAATTCATAGATATACAAGACTTGTCAGTTTAGCTCAGTTGGTAAGAGAGCCACCTACCAAGCACTTGGTCGTGATTTCAAATCACAGTAGGGAAATGGTAATTTTATATATCGGTTTGGTTTAAAGTGACAGGTTAGTCAAATAGTGAAGTGTTTACTCCCCTGAATTAGGTGAGGATTGTTCTGGTTGTCGAAAAACAAAATCAACACCAACTTGGACTGTAGTTTTACAATAAATCTGATACAATAATAGTTTTTGTCCAGTTGTTCTCCCTGTCTATAATTTGCACTTCATCCCATAAGACAAGCAGCGCATATACTCTGTTTAGTTGATATTTAATTCGATATCAATAGCATCTGGGAACCTCTCATCAAAAAAGACATCCCGGAAAAATGAAACAGATCATTCAATGCAAGGGAAGCAACTCGGAATTGACACTGAGACCACAACCCTGACATACAAAAAACATTTGTGACATGTCCAGTCCAATCGAGCATGCACTCTGAGAAGTGATTCTACATTCTAGAACCAGGAACACACGATGAAGGCCAGAGGGTACATGACCGAAACATTGTGAACCAATGAACACATACACAAGGAAAATAGTCCAACCATATCATACACAATGGGAAACTGTACAGGTTGACCCTATTTGATTTCAGTGTAATGTAAGAATTCCCTCCTAGGATATTAAAAAAAATATTCAAAATGAAATGGGGGGGGAAGTGGGAGAGGGGGAAAGAGACTGAGAGAGAGAAAGAGAAAGAGACAGAGAAAAAGAGAGGGAGGGAGGGAGAGAAAAAGAGAGGGAGGGAGGGAGAGAAAAAGAGAGAGAGGGAGGGAGGGAAAGATACCTGTACAGTGTTGTCAACTTGGCAGTTTTAGAGCTGGTGTTGTGCCACCATGTACTGCTTTTTCATGTTCTTCAGCTGCACATATATTTCTATTACAGCCATGAATGAAATGTTGAAAGTATACCATTTTTCTTCACATGGGTTTTTTACATTTTAACATTTGTTTTTCTCACCCTGCATTTAATGCATTTTAACAATGTTCAACCATAATCTAGCCACTGTCATTATATTATTTATGAGTGCTGACAAATTAGGAAAATAGTGATTCATGATTGTACCTCACAGTAGGATCCATTCCATTTGATGGAAATTGATACAGCAATATAAATTGAAAGTCATAGAATATTCCAAATTCCCTACTGAAAACCATAGCCAAACTTTAAATCCCTATATATGCAGTATGCTCAACTCTTAAATTCATTAAAAAAAATTGAACAACATTAAGGAAAATACCTCCTGATTAGAATCATCTCCCTTTAACAATTTGGTGAATTTTTTCATTTTTTTTCTATTCAATTCAGATAAGAGTTTTTTAAAAAATTCTATTCATTGAAGAGTTCCACTACCAATACAAGCGGTCCATGAATTTAAGAGTTAAATTTGATAACAGATGTGCAGGTATGAAGAGGCACAAGATTTTCTCTGGCCCGTAATGCCTGTTAATTCATAATTATGCCTTCCCCAGGGGTTGACTTTTCACTTGGGTGCTATATTTGCCCTCGGGTGGTATATTTCCCCCAGGTGCTAAGAACCCTTGCTATGCCACTGTTTGATGAAGGTTCATTAATTTCAGTCTATGTGAAGATAAGAAGGGAAAAGAGAGAGAAAGAAAAGAAGACTTATTTCATAGGATATCAAAATAGAAGAGTTGTAGCTTCAGGCTTTGTTCATTATTTTTGTAGTAATATTAAGGATAGATCAGTGATTCTCAAACAGGAGCCATTGGCTCCCAGGGGAGAAATTTCCTAAGTTGAGGAATTTAGCCAGGGGAGGAATTGGCAAGGAATTTATAATGGAAAGTATAATGTTGAAAAGATTACTAGATGAGAATTCAAAATGGGAGAGAAAACCTGGGATTGCAAGGGGAAGAATATGACCTGGGACTCTGAGAACCACTGGAATAGATAGTATAGAAGAACAAGGGTAGCATTTTCAGGATGATAGTCATGCACATTGTTATTTTGGATCAATTGAGATTTACAAATACAAATAATTTTACTGCCTTCAGAATGATAGCTGTGACTGTTACATTGTTTGCTACTGGGGTGGTTACCAATGAAAAATACAGTTTAAGACATAATATATTTTTGAATAGAAATAAATTCACAACAGCAGAAAGAATTCAACATTGGATTAAAACATTTAAATTAAAGAAAAGGAAACATTTCTTAAGACTTAGAAAACCAAAACAGACCAAAGAAGAGGTGAAAAATATATTACAGACACTCAAAGAGTTTTTCACACAATTGAACTCTGTTGTTTATGTTGTTCGCACAATGTTTTGGACGATCCATTCTATACCTGTCTTCGGTGTACTATGCGAATGTAATGGTAAACAAAATTTTTTTTTGTCATCAGCATGTCAGCTAATTGTATAAGTCAGACCAGTGTAGAATTCTACTCTATGTGGTTTCCACTGCTCAACAGGGACAAGGTATGGAAATCCTGGCTTAACAAAGAAAGAAGTCAGAAAAAGCTGCTTCCTGCATTATAAACATTGCTACTATTGAAGGGAACAAAATATTATGTTCACTACCATTACATTCAGATATTACACCGGAAGAAAGCTGTAGAATGGATTGGCTGAAAAGTCGTGTGAACAACAAGAAGGGGTTCAATTGTCCCAAAAACACTGAATGTTAATGTCCCTTCTCAAAATTATAGACAGTATATTACAGACACTCTGTAAGTTGTGCTGTCAAATATCAGATACAAGTACACATTTGAAGGCACAAACATACTATTCCACAAATTTGGTTTACAAACGGACAGACATTTAAACAAACTAGCAGAAGATATAAGAATTGAGTGCTGTGATAAAAAGATCTCAAAGTGACCACCAACACCAGGCAAGGTTGGAGGGTGGGGATTAATGGAGTAGAGTGCATGTGTTAAAAGTGATAAGTGTTGAGTAAGTATATATAAAAATGTATATATATATATGTAAACAGTGTTGTCAGTGCAAAGTGATACAATAAAGGTAAAGACAAGAGAAAGAGATGAGATAGATAAGAGGAAATAGAACACAAGTATTTATGAGGAAATAGGAAATACAAAATCATAAAAGAAGAAAAAAATGAAATGATTGTAATCTTTATCATCTTATTTAACTCTTAGTTTCATATACGAAAATTCAGATGTTAATTTCTCTGTTAATAACAAGGGGAATAACTACTGATCAAAGTTACCTCCTTTTAATTTTAGGTAAATTATTTTTTTTATCTATTTTTCATTGTTGCTGTCAATTAGGAGCGGTTTCCAGCAGTTTATGACATTAAGAGTTAATTCTTAGATATTTTATCTTATTGTTTTCATTACAATTAATAAGTGATACAATTTTAATAATCCAAACAAAATTGAATTTGCATTAAAATTCAATGTTGAACTTTATAAGAACAAAGATAATTTGCCAAGGAATTGGTGAGATCTGGTGCCGATTATAATCACAAAAGATACAATCCTGAATGTTGAAATCCTGAAAGATCAGAATCTCTACAGGCTAAAATACCCAAAACCACAATCCTGAAAGTTCAAAATCCTGTAAGGCTGATCCCAAAAGGCAAAATACAAAAAAACATAATTCCCATTGAAAAAAGGCTAAATAAGAGAGGTAGATGCTCTGGTTGTTTATAGAGATTGTTTTAGTATTGAGGGTTTTTGACTTTTTTAATGTTATTCTTTCTTACTATAACAGAATGAAATAAAATAGAGTTAGGGTTAGGTTTTTTTTCTCTAAGTAAATGTGTTTTTATATTTGTTTTCAAATAAATCCCTTTTTTAAAAACTGTAAATAAATATCTTTTAAGAACTTTTTAAAGTATTATTTCCCAAATTATATTTTCAAGATTGTGGTTTTTAAGATTTCAATCTTTAGGGATTCTGATCTTTCAGGATTTCAACATTTGAAATTATGGCATTCGAGATTGTGACCAAAACCTGGTGAGATCATGTGAGTGAAGTAAAAGACAAAAGAGAGATTCTACTAAATCAAAATTTCAAAGAAATTAGAACCAAAATCAAAAAGTGACACAAGACAACAATATTGACCCAACTGTCTAGAAAGATGACAGATGAGTGATCAATTATTTGGTTGAATAATCAAGTGGTTTATTGATCTAGTCAGTCATTTTGTCATATAGTTAGTTGTTCATCTGATCAATCAGTCAGAATATGGGTCAATCTACTAAGAAGTCTCTCAGTGAGTTAATCAAAAGGTAGATCAGTTGAAAGATCAGTGAGATGAGAAATCAGCTTGTAATGCAGTCAGGGCCAGCACAAGGGTCTCATGCACCATAGGCAAGACTTGAAATTTGAGCAAGGGTTTCATACACCCTAGGTGAGATTCAGAATTTGTTGTATTCAAATGACTAATATTTTCTGTTTGGAGCCTGCCTAGGTTCGCCTAATGGACGGGCCAGCCCTGAATGCAGTCAACTTTCAGGAAATGGGTTAGACCATTTGCTACTCGGCATTGAAGGACAAGAGAATTGAAATTGAATAAAAAGTGAACTCCATCAATTTTTGCCTTGTAAAAAAAAAAGACTGGTGTGAGTGTAAAAATATTAGAATATGAACCGTGAATATGTGGTTTGAAAGAAAGTCAACACCCATTTCACATGCAGTTCCTACATCCAAACGTGCACATCCGTCAAGCCATTGAAAAATCATAGTGCAAAAGTGCAAAAATCACACGGAAGTATCAAAACACTGACATACAAACCTGAACGAGAGATTCAAATAAATGTAAAATCATTTCGTTGTTTTTTTGCCCCCTCAAATTCCCAAAAATTAAAAACAAACTTACTGATAAGAAGGGTAAAAAAGGTGCAAAATAATCAACAAAGAAAAATAAACATCAAGCAAAAGAACAAACAAAAACAAAAAATTTACATAAATAGGAAATGTATTTTGAAATAAAAAAGAAAGATGTATGTATTTATTTGCTTTTAAATATGTATGCATCAGTGTATCCATGTATATGTATCAGTGTATACATGTATATGTATTGTCAGGGTGGCATTAATCTTACAGAAAATCAGCTTGCCGAAAGTTGGTCTTACCAAACATTGATTGGTCACTTTTTTCAGAGTGTACTATTTACCATAGACACCGGTTAACTGTAGCCGCGTCAAATAGTTGTTCATTGGACGGCGTACATTATTTTAACATATTTTGGTGAAAATTTATGCAACTTTTAAGATCAAGTGGCATTACTTCCAAATTTTTTATTTTCAAAACCTCATTCAAAAAAACAAGATTAATTTAATTTTTAAATTTATATTTTTTAAGAATTTCAAATTTTTTTAATAAAATAGAAATGGTGAAAATTAAAAATAAATAAGAGAATTCATAAAAGAAAAACAGAAGTAAATACATAAATTATACTGTTAGTGCTGCTTCATTTCATAAATTTATACCAAAATATGTTAAAATAATCTATGCTGTAGCAATAAATCCACTTTCGTAAATCACGTAAAGACACATACGATCGGAAATAAAATCCTTTTTTTTTCTTCATAAAATCTTATACACGATATATGTTATAAGTACTAAATCTTATTGTAAATAAATACCAGATTTACAATTGATGCTTTTGTTTTTATGAATTGTAAACATTAACATACCCCTATCTCAGTAATTTTAGAAAAAAAAGAAAGTTAACCAGTGTTTATGGTAAATGGTACACTCTGAAAAAGTTATCAACGTTCGGTAAGACCGACTTTTGGCAAGTTGATTTTCGGTAAGATGGACCAGACCCGTATTGTCATATCTAGTTTGTTGTATAGCCCCAACCAGCCAGTTGAAACATTCTTTCTTTCTAGTAACTGCGTGTGGTGGCAGCAATTAAAATGTAAAATATCAAATAAATTGTCTATACATTCACTCAAATTCACAATCTGTCCTGATAACGAGACAAACTTTTGACATTTGCTCTACCAAGGGCTTCATATTTCAAATAAAATAAAAAATTATATATTTTTTAGCATAAATGTATTTATTTATTAGAATGCGTATTTCTAGCATAAATTTTTGTGTATGTGTAAGACTTGTCAGTTTAGCTCAGAGAGCTACTTGCTTATCACTTGGTCGTGATTTTAAATCATGGTTGGAAAATGTTAGTTTCATATATCAGTTTGGTTTAACATGATGTGACAGACAAACGTTTACTCCCCTAAATTAAATGAGGATTGTTCTTGTTGCTGTTGTTATGGTAGAAAAGGACTGGAGTTTGACAATAGTTTAAAAGGATTGCTCACCCACCATAGAGTAATGATTAGTGCAGTGGTTCTCAAACTGTGTGCCACAGCACAATCATCATCAGCCTTTTAGCATCCATCATTTGACATAGACTTTCCCCAAGATTCGCCAGACCTCTCTATCATGGACATCGCAGAGCCAATACTTTCTGAACTTGTCTATTTTGTCATGCCATCTTATTTTTTGCTGGCCACAGTTTCGCATATGATTTCTGGGGATTCACATTATGAGTCATGATGTCCAGCGGTTGTCTGACATTCTTGCAACATGGCCAGCCCATTGCCATTTGAGTTTTCTAATGGATTCTATGATATCTCCTGTTTTTTCTCTAATATACTGTGCTGTCTTGTGATCTCTCCGTGTGATGTTGAGCAAGATCATTTCTGGTGCATGTTGCATGGTTCAACTGAGAAACATGCAACTAGAACTGTGGGGTCTACTGGAACTGCGAAAACCACTATCTGGCATGTTTTTGTCCTCAATAATTAGATCTGGTCATTGGGTGATCCATTTGAATCTCAAAGTCCCAGAGGATTTTGTGTTTTTCATTGTTATTATAAAATCATATAAGAGTAGATAAAAACAAAACATTTATTAGAAACCGTCAACCAAATCTGTCACCAAAACTGTCAACATAGATTTCTTCAGTTTTCAAGTTGGTCTGGCTGGCTGGCTGGCTATGTATGCATCATGCATACAGGCCAGACCAATGAAGCTAGAGGACTGAAAATGTGAACATTTACTCCTTTATTATGTCTACAAAACCCTTTTTTTTTAAAATCCCCCCCAAATAGGTTTTTAGTAGGGGGTTCAATTTGCTATGTAACTTTATCCGAAATTGATCCCTTAGTTTGTGTCCGCTTGTTTTTTGAAAATTCAGACTTTTAGTGATCACTGCCCAACAAAATGTGATAGAAGTAACTTATTCATTGATCACGCCCTTTTACAATTTTTTTAATTGATCAACCCTAGCGCGGCGTGCAGCTAAAAGATGTAACGGTTTCTATTGAGTGACTAACCAGACCTGTTATATATATATATATGTAGCACTTGTACAGATTTCTTTAGTACAAACAGCATTTTCTATTTCATTGAACAATTCTTTCACAATGGATGTCCTAATCAAAACACAACTATACTTAAACATTTCCTGTCACCCTAAAAAGTACAATTGTTCCAGGGGATTCGCTCCACTAGGCTGCACCTCACTATTGCACTAATATGAGTAGGGTTAGATCATTCCCTGATGCCTTTGGTGTGCCAAAAGGCAAGGCCAATGGAACATGACAATTTTTGTCCCTACCCACACATACACATGAGAGTCCCTACATTAAACTCAACCTTGTGTCACATTTTGCCCATGTGTGGAGGTGAATCCTTATTATAATGGAGCAGTTTATATATATATATATATATATGTTGCCAAAATTTATAAATCAGAAATATCAATAAAAGGCCAGAGCTTGAATGAGGGGACGTAACTCATTCAAACTGTCTCCCTAAGACTTGAATGAGGGGACGTAACTTATTCAAACTGTCTCCCTAAGACTTGAATGAGAGGACGTAACTTATTCAAACTGTCTCCCTAAGACTTGAAAACCTGCCCTAAAGTAAATATAGATATCCATACTTAAACATGCATAGACATATTGTTAACACATTAGACAGTCCCTCGGCAAGCATTCTCAAATTATAGTAAATCCTTGTTATAACAAATGTTGTGGATCCATCCAAAATGACTTCGGATTAACCTTTCTTCTTATTTACTGAACAAAGTAAGGTATGGTCGAAAATAGGACAAGGGGACACTGAACCGCCTTTGAATTTATCATACAATGTAAGTTACAGTCAAAAATAGAACGAGGGGCAACTGAACAGCCTTTGGATTCACCATACGATGTAAGGTAAGGTCAAAAATGGAATGAGGGGCAACCGAGCTACCTTTGGATTTATCATATAATGTAAGTTAAGTTTGAAAATAGAACAAGGGGCAACTGAACCACCTTTGGATTTACCATACAATGTAAGGTAAGGTTGAAAATAGAATGAGGGGCAACTGAACCGAAACTGTCAACATAGGTTTCTTCAGTTTTCAAATTGGTCTGGCTGGCTATGTATGCATGTATCACACATACAGGCTGCACCAATGGAGCTAGAGAGCTGAAAATTTAAACATTTACTCCTTATTATGTCTAGAAAAAATGTTTTTTCTTTTTTGAAAATTCCCCCCCTAAATAGGTTTTTAGTGGGGGATTTAATTTTCAAAAGGCAAGAGAAGTAACTTAATCATTGATTACCCCTTTTTCTAATTTTTTAATTGTTCCCCCCAACATTGGTCATGTGACAGAGTACAGGAACATAGTTTTTAACATATTTGCTAATTTTGGTGAAAAAAATGACAGCCGCAGGTCTTTTTCGGTTGATATAAATTCTGGTGTTCCTAGTGTCAAATGACGACTACTCATTATATAAAAATCTCAAATGAAGCAAAAGACAGGTCCTTTTTTCATACATGTATAACATTTTCACAGAACCCCCAACAACTTGTGTCAGCCATCTGAATTCAAAGAATAGGATAGATGTCAATGTAGATAACAAGGCCTTTGGACTGGACTTTGTGGGTTTTTGAAACTTTTAAAATAAACTAAGCACTTACAATACATGGTTGGGTGCATGTGTATTTATACCAAGTTTGATACAAATGTAATGTTTTTCCGTTTTTTTATTAGATGAAGTATTATAAATCATTATTATTTAAAGTTTTTATGACTACTTTTTAGCTTCATCTTAATTGTATTAGTTGCTTTTTATCACAATTTTTGCTCAGGCAGTGAGCAAATAGCATTGATCGGAAAATAAAGAATATGTCTCAGGTGGGATTCGAACCCACATCCCCGAGGGGAAGCACCATTTAGCCTGGCCTGCTTTACCAATTAAGCCACCGAGTCTTCAACTGGAAACAGAAGCTTGAATAACACCCTTAACCCTTTATGGGTAAGTGACTATATATGATCACCTGAGGACCCGTCAGCCACATGCAAATATTGTAGCCACAAAGACAATATAATCTGCACCAATGTGGTCTGCAAGCTTTGCAAAGTACTCTTGTGCTTGAACAAAGACCGAAACTGTTTTGAGGCATACCAAACCCCATTAAATTAGCCTGTTCTTGGCCTGCTCAATAACATTTTAAAATCAACCAGGAGGTTTTTTTCTATTCATTATATTGAATGTTATTCTTTAATTCTATGTTTTATTTAACTTTCTACTTTAATTTTTAATTTTTTAATATTTTTGGTCATTTTTTGGGTGAGGTACCATATATGATGACTTCATCAGAGGGGATTTTGCCCCCATAAACAAAGAAATTTCCAAAAGCTAGCAATTGAAAATATCTTGTAATTAGGTCTAGTTTAACATACAAAAAGGTTGTTTTGATATTTTTAGGGGTGCCCTATAAAGGGTTAAACATATCCTTCATTCCAATCGTTTGTTGGTAGTTACAGTATTTAATATATTTTTCTGGGTTTTTTTTTTTCAATAATAAGCAACTAATAAAATTAAGATTAAGGTAAAAAGTAGTCATAAAAATTTAAAATAAAATGTCATGTTATAATATTTTTGGATGATTCGGAACTGATGTAAATGTGGAAAGCAAGACTTTTGAATTGGACTAAGTTGTTTTTTTTATACACTATGTTTGTGAAGAAAGCACAATAAAAAGATGCTGTGTATAAGTATGAAAAACAGAAGGTAAAAATCAGAACACAACAGAGAGAAAATAGATACATTTCATTACAAGTGACTCAAGTCATTCCACACCGTTTCACAAGAAATGTTTCAGATTCCACAAACACCTTCAAGGTGGAACACACAGTGACATGCCATGGACAAGGTCAGCAAAAAGCATGCAATCAGTGGACCATGACCATCTCAGACTCAATCAACTGTGACAGAGAGAGAGAGAGAATGTGAGAAAGAGAGAGAAAGAGAAGTGAGAGAACAAGAAATATAAACAAACACAATTAAGAGAAGAGGAGGAATAAGGAATTACTGAGAATGAACAAAAGAGAGGTAGAAAGAAAAGAAAAAAATCAACCCCTCTTGGAATTAAAGAAACATTTTTTTTTTAAATATCATAAACAAGATCTTAAAAAGTCATGCAAATAAATATATATATATATTGGCATGCCTAGGTAAGCGTACTGAATGATGATAATATTACTGATATTAATGAGGATGATGCAAGTATCTATAATATCTAATTATGGAAGTATATAGATCCGTATATACCCAACTACTGGTGTGCACACAATATATTAATATAACTAATTAATGAAAATTAATATACTCTGATAATTCCAATCAACAAACTAGACGGTGTAGTGAACTGATCAAGAAACAAACCCAAATATATAAAGACAAAACACTAACAAAAATGTTTAAAATATTTAATAAAGATTATATTATTGTGTATGATATGGTTGGACTATTCCTTGTCTATATGTTCATTTGTTCAAAAGGCCATTTCTGGAAAAGTAAACAGGTCACCTAATGAAAGGGAAGCAACTCAGAATTTGACGCCAAGACACAATACTGATGTATATATATATACAAGAAACGGATATGATGTGTCTAATCCAATACGAGCATGTGTTCTAGGAACTGATTCCACATTCTAAACCAGGTACACGGACGAAATGTTGTGAACAAATGAATATATAGACAAGGAAAATAGTCCAACCATATCATATAAAATGATTAACACACCCCCGTCTAACAAAATTCAGACAAGAAAGATTATATATTTAAAAATTATGAAAATATAAAAACCATTAAATCACTAAATGTAACAATTAAAGTATAGCTAAATTTGATGATTAAAAAGAAATACGAGGAAACTATTGAAAAAA
>VCCN01002112.1:4778536-4798687 GCA_006491835.1 Architeuthis dux | reverse complement strand
CATACACACACGGTGTAGACACAGAAATTAACACTTCATAGTTACTCAGAGTTTCATGCTGACGCAATCTTCGGACTTGTGCCACACACAGTATGGCAATCCCTATATATAGGTTATTCGATGTCACGTGGAGGAGAGGGCTGATTAAGTAATCATACATTAAGGATACATTAAGTAAGATCTTAAGATCTGATTATTAGTTTTTGTTTATTGACTTAAACTGTTAAATTGCTTACAATTTCTTAGAGATTTTATGTAAAAAGATTAATTAACCCCTTGTTCAATGCTGGAAATGGACAGAGAAAGGCATGGTTAACAGGGCTCTGGAGAAGCTTCGATGGGCCTAGCAAGCCGGAAGTGGATTATAACAAATGCTCATGTGTAATAACCCTGCAACACCCTCAAGGGTACAAGTAGATTGATGACTGCAGAGGCATAGCAAGGCCTGTAAATTGATAATTATGCTCTCCTCGGATGCTGTCTTTGCCCGTAGGTGTTATCGGGGCACTGAGAACCCTTGCTATGCCACTGGATGACTGTTTAGTTTTACTTAACTCTCAGAATTGATTGAAAAAAGAAAAAAATTAGAAAGAGAGATTAAACTGAATTATGCATCTCATGCCAATAAAGCTACAAAACAGGTGATTGAATGAAAACTAGAGAACGTGAGGACAAACAAGAAGAGATAAAGAGAGACAACAAGATTGAAGAATACAAAGAGAGTGAGAGAGGAAAAGATGACTGATTGAAATATCTGAAGAGAAAGAGAGTGAAGAAAGTGAGTGAGAATAAAAGAGAAAACATTAACTGCAAAAGAGTGCAGGAAGATAAAAATGGAAATATCCAGACGCTAAATAAAAGAACAGAACAGACAATAAAGAAAGGGAAGAAAAAAAAGCTGACAAAGAAATTCAGAGTGTGAGAAGAGAAAGAGAGAAAAGAAAAAAGGAATTTGTGAAAGAAAAGGACAACCATGGAAGAAGAGGTGTGGGGGCAAAAAAGAGACCTTAAAAAAGTCTATAAGAATGTAGAAGAAAGAAGTATATATGACTTTGATAAGAAGAAATAAAGTGGTGGTGGTGGGGGGGGGGTTAAATTGAACTGATTTACTTCAGCATAGAGCAGCCATTCTCAACAGGGGCCATATGGCCCCCTTAGGGGCCCCGGCACATTTGAAGACTGAAATAATAATAAATGAATTTCTGTCTATCCATTTATGTTGTATCCATTTATGTTTGACAGTAGTAGAGTGATCACAATGAAGTGAAGTTTGGTAGGTCATGGGTTCAATCCATGGGAGAGTCATACCAAAAACTTTAAAAATGCTACTCAATGCCTCTCTGCAAAGCACTCAGCATAACGAGTAGGACTGAGGAAGCCTGGAAAGAGATAGGCTCCGTCAGGATATCTCGCCCAAGACACACCTGTGATGGGTACTACAACGACACGTTACAGCAGATGGAAAGCCCTGTACTGAGTTATGGGACCAAAGGACCTGAGAAGAGCTCTTAAGGGGGCTGTGGCCCAAAAAAGGCTGAGAATGGCTGGAATAAAGGGAAAGAACCAGAGCAAGCAAGAAAGACAAAACAAAGCAAGCAAGTTCATGCCTTTGATAAATTAGTATTATTATAAAATAAGTAATGAACCAAAAGATATCTTCTTTTCTTTGCAATTCTTTCTTACACTTAAAGAAATCTGTTTCTTCATTTAGTTTGCTTCTTGTACTTTTATAACTAAACTAATTCCCTTTAAGAGTATGGTTGGTTATAATTGTATGTGTTTTATTTGGACTAATTTCCTAGTCTTTCATTAGCATTAATTTTTGATACTATTTACCTTCATCTTAATTCAAGTTGCTTTTTATCACAACTAAACTCAGGCTGGTTTCCCTTTCAGCTATGAGTAAATAAATTAACACTACAGATCGGAATAAAGAATAATTTCCAGGTAAGAATCGAACTTACGACCATCTATGCCAGAGGGTGGCTTGCTTAACGCATGACCATTCTTACAACTGAACTACTGAAACTCACTTAAGGGTCTGAGTTGGACTCTCACTTGTCACTGAGTTCCTGTAGTTCAGTGGTAAGAATGGTTTTGCGTTAAATGAGCCACCCTCTGGTATAGATGGTTGTGAGTTCGATTCTCAGCTGGAACTCATTCTTTATTTAGATCCGTGTTGTTAATTTATTTACTCACTGCTGAAGGGTTTAGTTGCAATAAAAGCAACAACAATTAAGATGAAGGTAAATAGTTGCAAAAATTAATAATAATGATTTACAATACTTCATCTAATAAAATAAATAAAAATAAAATAAAATTGGAATTCCTAGTCTTTGTTGTTTATTTTTCACAATGTTTCAGCCGTCTATCCTCCAGTCTTCCTCAGGTGTCTATTGTGTTTTGCAATGTCCACTCTAGTTTCAATGGAGCATGCGCATAACCTCACATACACATCACGTCCGGTTTCTGTGTCTTTGGGATTGCCATGTCCACGCTGGCCTTACAACTTCCCGTTGAGCTCTGCCAAAAATGCAGAGATACAAAAACCAGATGTGATGTGTATGTGAGGGTATGAGCATGCTCCCCTGGAACTAGATTCAACATTCCAGAACACAACAGACATCCGAGGAAGGCCGGAGGGTATACGGCTGAAACGTTGTGATAAGCAAACAACAAAGATGAGGAGATTTGTCTGCATAAACCACATACAATGATTAAAACACCACGACTAACAAAATTCAAGAATAGTTGGTTATGTTCTTCAAGAATAGCTTTCTGATTTTTGCAAAATAAAATATGGTGGAAAAAAATTGAGGGGAAGATTTTTTTTTTAAGGGTTGACCCCTACTTACTAAGGGGAAGTTTGTATTTTTCAATTTTAGGGGTCAAAATTGAGGGAAGATTTCTTTTTCAATTTTAGGGGTTAAAATTGAGGGGAAGATTTTTTTTTTCCAATTTTTAAGGGGTCAAAATTGAGAGGGAACTTTTATTTTCCACTTTTAGGGATCAAAATCAAAAAAAAAATTCATTTTTGACTTCATGGAGAATTTTTTTCCAATTTTAGGGGTCAAAATCAAGGGGAACTTTTTTCATTTTTAGGAGGCAAAATCGAGAGGCAACTTTTATTTTCGACTTTTAGGGGTCGAATAAGGAATTTTCATTTTTGACTTTTAGGGGTCAAAATATGGGGGGAATTTTTTTTCACATTTTTATTTATTTATTTTATTTTTTTACAAATTTACCTGTAATTATTTATCACAGTCAATTCTCTAGAGACAGAAAAAAAGGCTATAAACAGAAGGAACTTGAATCCTTAAATATCCAAGGCATATTTTGCAAAGATGAGAGAGCTAGTCTAGTGAATTTAGAAATTAAGAACAGGAAACCCTCACAATTATTATTAATGTTTGACTACTATTCACCTTCATCTGAATCCTCTAGTTAGTTTCCATCGGAACTTCACAGAGGCCGTCAATCCAGAGCAGCGAGCAAACAGTGCAGTTTGGAAACAAAGAACAAGCCCCAATCCACACTGTTTGCTCATTGCCATGGATTGACGGCCTGGGTGAAGTTGTGATGGAAAGCAACTTGAAGGATTGAGATGAAGGTGAATATTAGTAAAAAATTAATAATAATTATTTATAATACTTCATCTAATAAAAATAAATAATTAAATAGGAAACCCTCATTTTTTGCAGGGAAAATAGAGTTCTATAAAATCAATTCGATTTGAATATATACTCTTGGGCAAAAAAAATGAGCCAAGCACTTTCCATCATAAAAGATCTTGAGAACATATGGTTGCATATTAAGGCCAAACTGGTTGAGAAAATTTGGGAACACTGACCAGCTGTGGGAAGCAGTCAGAGATGAATGGAACAACATTGTTGCAGCACGCTGTAAACAACTATCGGACAGCTTGCCTAAAAGGCTTAGTTTTCTGAATAAAAACAAGGGGAAAGCTATCCCATACTAAAACGTACTCTGAGCACAAATACTGCATGCACTGTTGTATAACATTGTCGAATATTTCATCTATAATTGTTATAAGAAAGAGTAATTGCAAAAGATTTGACAAAAAAGGCTTGGCTCATTTTTGGGGGGGCCCAGGAGTGTATGCTCAGATGATTTGAGATTATACTCAATTTTTAAATAACAACTTTAATGGAGGATCTCCTGTGTTGTTTCAGGGAAACAAGCAACTAAGAAAAATGTAAATATTTTTAGTAGAAAAAGCCATCTGCAAGTATCTAGGATAAGCAAGCTAAAACAAGAAAAGACATAGAATAAAGATGTGTCAGGATAATTGATATCATGACATATTTTGAAGCATTCAGAAGAGCAAAAAAAAAAAGTCTGCATACAGGATGGGATCCAGGATATTGAGGGGAGGGGAGCAAATGGAAAAAAATATTTTTCCAAATAAATATGTGAATATTACCAACGTAATAAGTCAACCCAAATTTTAGATGGAAAAACTCTTATTTTAAAATAACTCAACTTACAAATGGACATGTATGCTTTTTGAATGATTGATTGATTGATTTGTATGGTGCTATATCAACCCTTGATGCGTCATCTAATGCCAAAATCAGTTTAATATTCCCCAAAAATAGAGTCTTGCACTTTTGGTGAAAGGTTATTTTTTTAAAACTAGAGTCTTGTGACTTTTTTGTGAAAAAACAGCTGGCCCCTGTTGGAGTGGGGGGGTCTTACCCCTCTGCAGGGGATACAGTGTGTGTATACTAGGCCCCAGCCGACAGGGCTGGTATACTCTTTAGCACAACAATTGAGTAAAGGGCCAAGTAAAAGAATTTAAGAAATTTACCACAGAACCAATAAATAAATAATTTGTAAAAAATAAGATGGAATACCAGGTATTCCGTATGCAGCCACAAGATTGTTCTGTGGCCATCTCAGCCTATGCTCTGCCGATGATTAACAGAACATCTTGCCAAGCTAGGACCAGACCATGCACCTGGTCCTTTTTCACGCACATGCTGCTCCATGGAAGACACATGACAGTGTGCTCTCCTAGGAGCCACCATACTCGGATGATCCAGATCAAGATGGAAGACATCTTACTTATATTAGATGAAAAACAAAATAATAAATCTTTGCTTTAAAGGGTTAATTTATGATTACTTGGGATCATTTTCGTTTTTTATTCATAAAATTTCTTTATCTAGATATTGTTTTAAAATTTTAATTGTGCTTTGCCTGAGCATGGGGAGGTAGCTTAACCCCTGGGCACCCCACCCTCCGTGGATCCACGCCTGGCATATATAAAATATCATCCACACATACAGGTGCACACATATATTTAGTCAATGCTACTGTAAAAGGAAAAGGCCAGTACTATGTCATCAAAAATAGATCTACTTATATAATATGCCACGTGATTGGCTATATTTTTATCTGTAACATTTGACAAGGGAGATAACTATTAAATGCTAATTATAGAGTAGTCTCACTTATTTACTTTTTTTTGCAAATGCATAGAAATCCGGGTTCATTCTGGTTGAACGTAAACAAGAAAATGCAGAGCAACATAATGTTTTTGATATTTTTTAAGTGCAGTGCAATTGCAAAACTATTTAAATACTGCCGTCATTTTTTGACAGCATTGGTAAACTATTTTTCTTTTTATAAAAGCAAGAGTAATGGGAAATATGGCTTTTCAGCAACACTGACAAAAATATTTATAAGAACTATGATAAAAAATCCTGCTAAAGTCTCGTAAAATTTGAAAAAAATGTTTTCTATAATCTCTAATGACAGTGATTTTCTGTTATCACATGAGTAAAGAATTATTCTGAGATAAATATTTTTTAAAAGAACCATTTCACAATAGAATAACATCTTAGCATTGACCACATATATATATATATGTACACACACACACACACAGAGTCATATTTTATGTAATATTTCTATTCTTGATACAGTATCACCCATAAATTAGTACACCCCTACCACTTTTTACAGAAAGTTAATTTTCTCCTAAACCAAACATAGCAGGATTTTATTATTTCTAGTGGAACATAACATAATCAAAACGGATATTATCAGATTTTATTTATCACTAACCTCTACAACATTGAAACTCTGTTGCCAAAAGTATGAATATATTGCTGTCCAAAAATGAGTACACCCCTACGAAAAAAGTTTATTTCATTCTATATAGTAAGTATATTTTTAAACCATTATTGATTATTTTTTTCTAATAGGTGATTTAAATAAATTTAAACATAAATAGAGTACACAATGTTAAAAATAGTTATTATAAATTCTTATTTTTAAGTGTAAATGGGAAAGAACTCTCTTCCGATTTGAAGGAATATGTTATTCATTTCCACAAACAGAACAACAGCTATAAAAAAAATAGCTACAAGACTGAAGTTGAGCAAAAACACTGTTGCCAAAATTATGCAAAATCACAAGAAAAGTGGAAATGTGTACAGAAGCGACCAGGTTGACCATGCAAGCTGACATCAAGGTCTATTCGTTTTATCAGGTTGATGAAGACCCGAGAAAATCAGCTGCGGATGTTGCTAATGAGGTCAAAGAAGTGTGTCCTGTGGATGTTTCTACTACAACAATCAAACATACCCTGGCTTACATGGCTGATGACCACATAGGAAACTGAAATCGAGACACAAACAGGCCGGTTTAAAGTTTGCGCAGGAGATTTAGGATAAAAATCCAAAGTCTTGGAACATCGTACTACAGTCAGATGAAACAATAATCAACCTATTTGGGTCTGATGACATCAAATGAGTTTGACAGTGTCATGGCAAGGCATAGAAGTGTTTGATATCAATAGCTAGCTACACATTGTGGTGGAAACATCATGGTCTGGGGTTGTATGAGCTCTAATGGACCTAGTGAGCTGTATTTCATCAACGCAATCACGAATGCTGAAGGTTATATCAATATATGTTTGGTTTAGAACAAAATTAACTTTCTATAAAAAAAGGTGTGTAGTCATTTATCGGTGATACTGTATAACCAAAGATATGGACAATTCCAAACTAATTTTTTTTAAAGAATAATTAAAAAATTTTTATACTGTAACAAAATATATGCACAATGCAAAATTTGATTATTATAATCTTTTATATAACATCATTTGAATTATACCCATCTGAAATCTACATAAAATATGACCATACTGTACGTAGACCTACAAGGGTCTCTGAGACAAAATAGATAATTTCAGAAAAGAAATATGCAAACAAAATTCCAGAAGGAAAGGAAAAATGAAAACATGAAGAAACAAAGAGGATTGATAAATAGTAAACACTTTCAAATGGTTTTGAGCATACTGAGCTGAAGTGTAGAAGGGCAACATAGTGAAGGCAAACATTAGTGAGCCAAAAAGGTTGGATGTTAAAAGGCTCATAAACGGAGGAAAGTGAAAATGGAGAAATTAAGAATGAATGGCCAAAAACAACAGAGAAATGGTCAAATGACAGATGAATAAATGAAAGAAAACAGGAAAGATATTGAAAAAAATGCAAAAAGTCTAAAAGCGACGAATGAAGAAAAAGAGGAAGGAATCAATGATAGAAAGCCTTGAAAAAATAAACTTTCCTTCAGAAATCTAAAAATTATGGTAAAAAATCTACTTAGGAAAAGGTAAAAAAGAGGTGGAGGTATAAAAATAGCAAAAAATAGAAAAGAAATCAAGACAAGCAATCTTAAAAGAAATCTAGAGGTAAGCATATGTATGTATATATAGATAGAAGAAGGTCCCGGCTTCGATACCCAGTATGAGTGAAGAGTGTGGAAAACTCTTCATTAGGAAAGATTTCCCAGTGTACTCAGCAGCTAATTGAGTGATTAGGGTTGAGGTATCCCTTTGATGGACTTGCATTCTGCCAAGTGGGTGGTCATAAAAACTTGTAAGAATAAAGTTCTGGTCTCGACCAAACTAGAAACTTACAAGGATCACTTAGCTGACGCACGCAAAAGAAAACGGGACTTTGTCACCGGTAGAGACAGACGCTTTACCTTTATTGACAAAAGGAGGTAGATAAAATCAGCAAATGGTCAACTACAGGATTAATTCAGAATGGATTCATCTAAATAAAAACTTATAAAACAATATTTGCTGAGAAAGTAGTGTCTTATTTGACTAAATAGATCTCAGATTTGCCAACTTCTTCTCATGACAAGAAAGCAAATGAAAGTTTTATCATTTAAAAATACCACGTATGTTGGTATATAACACTTAAATTCATACAAAGAAAATGTCAATTTCTGCATAAAATTATCTCTGTCTGGTGAATATTTTTTTTTCATTCAATTCACAGAAGAGTTCCACTATTTTTTATGCTATTCATTAAAGAGTTCCACAAGCGGTTTATGGATTCAAGAGTTAAGACTGACATTTAATTTTAAAAAAACAAAAAACTATGCAAATATTACACTGCGTCCAATGCACTGGTTTTATGACTGTTCTTATTCCGCTGTCCATGTTAGGGAATATCTCGTATTAGTAAATTCATCCTATAGATCGTATCTACCAGCTTCCCCACAAGAGCAAGATATGATACAAGGTCAGTTTAATGTGGGGTCCTGAATACTGGAAGTTCAAAAGATTGCTCCAGTCCCTGCAGCTATTGTTGCAAAGGCGTCAGGGCGAGTCTGACCATCCCTTTTAGTGCAATGGAAAAGCGCTGCCCAGGGACTTACTGATCCCCCAAGACTGGGCAAGGTAATATTTTGAGGCCACAGGATGAATCCTAGGCCTCTGCGCTTAGCAATACCGAGCCTCAGTCTCAGCCCTCATCGGCTACGGTATGGCACTGGCGCAAAGCAACTGCAGAATGTAATGCAATTCATGGTAGTGTGGTCAAGCGCATAAGAGCACGGAGAATGGACTCAGCAAGCCGAGTTCAAACTCAGGCTGAGACAGTTTATGTTCACTTTGCACTAATGCCCTTGAGAAAGGCATGAATTCATTTCTCCACCTAACTATGGGTAAAATAGCACCATGTGAAGTGAGTGACATCACTTTGGGTGTTTGTCACTTCTAACTCTATTTCACAAATTGCAAGGGCCAAATAAGTAGTTATGTGATATGTGAAGCCTAAGCAGGGGCTGCTGAAACCGTAGCCAGCGTAAGGGCACTACTTATTTACTTAATGTTAGCTATTTCAGCTACGGCTATTGAAATTTTTCATTAGTTGTGATAACTCTATATATTTCTTTGACAGAATATATCTGGATTAGTGATGAAAGAATACACTCTTGAAACTTGTTTCCCATGCAATTAAATGAGCAACCATCTTTTGTGAGAAGAGTTCATCCATTACACACAGAAAAATATGCAGTTACATCCCAAGCATTCATTCTTGTGTGGAAGAAAAAAGGTGACAGCAAAAACATAGCTTAGAAACAACACACTGGTCACTTTTAAGTACCAAAAAGTACCAAAAATGGTTTTGAAAAAAATTAATAATAAACTTTGATACATGCAAGTGGCAATAGTGTTGGTGATAGTGTCTTTTTTTTCATCATATACAGCAGTGACAGTGGTTGTGTAATAAAAAGGGAGATTTTTTTCAAATATGCTAAAACACCTTTGTATAAAACTTTTTAACTCTTAAATTCATATGAAAAAAATTTGAATGTATTATCTAGGGAAACAACTACTGATTAAAGGTAATTTTTAAAAAATTCTTTTCCTAGAACAGCTCCACTGTAATTAGGAGCGGTATCAAGCGGTTCATGAATTTAAGAGTTGATGAAGCTGATTGTCTTTCCAAGATCAAATAAACAAGAAAATGTATATATAATACAAGTTTTCATGATTAGAGAAAATGTAGTAAAAACACTGCCTATGAAATTTGATGACTACAGGAGTCCCTCGATATAGCACAGTTTGCTATAGCAAGATAAGACAAGGAGGTGTTGGCGCAAACATTTTTCCTATATTATTACCCACTCGTCCAGAAAACCGCAAATAAAAACAGAATTTCATCAAAAGACTTACTTAATATGACTAAAATACTAAATTTCTTCAATTATCAATTATCATATAATTATGCGGTGTTTTGCACATAATTTCTTTGATTTTGTGATGAAAACAACACCTTTATTCACCGATGAACTTGTTTGGCACTAGTAAATGACTTTTGATTATCTGGTTTCAGTTATAATGCGGCTATCTTTCTTAGACCCCAACACCCGCATTATAAAGGGAGACTACTGTAGAGAAAGTTCTTGTAGCATTTGAGTGATTTTAAAACTTGTTTTCCTACTCTTTATTCTGCCATTTATTCTTCTCAAACATCAGATTTATTAACTCTTAAATTCATGTAAGAACATTTAAATGTTAATATCAAGGGGAATAAATACGGCTCAAAAGTTAGCTCCCTTTAAACTTTAGGTGATTTTTTAAAATTTACTTTTTATTCCATCTGACATATAATAAATTTAACAAAATTTATTTCCTCACCAAAGAACTCCACTGTCAATTAGGAGCGGTATCATGCTGTTTATGAATTTAAGAGGTAATGTTGTGAAAAGTTTCAAAAAGGTGTTTTGGAAAGATAGACATATAAAAAAATAACCCTTAAAAATGAAAGAAAAAGAAAGAAAGGAAGGACCTGGGTTAAAAGAAAAAAGGGGGCTGCACAGATGCAGCAATTGCAGTATTAAGAGCAGCAGCAGTCGTAGGTAGCAGCAGTAATAGTAGAAGTAGTAGTAGTAATAATAGTAAAAATAAGTGTAGTAATAGTAGCAGCACAGCTAGGGCAAGCCTACCACAACATCAAATCACAACATTGATCTATCAGACAAAGGTACACAAAAGCTCACTGATGTATAATTGGTTTCCCAGGGTGAAAGTTTGCTTTTATCTCGTAGCTGTGGAAAGGAATGAAGAGTTAATTGCTAAAATATCACATAGATATAGATTATATGTATATATCTCTCTCTCTATATATATATTTATTATATATCAACAGATATATATATATAACAGGAGATACTGGTTTATGAGAATCAAAAAAAGATACAGTTTGTGTGTTAGTGAAATTGAACACAGCAGAATATGCATGCACATTCAAATTTTATACTATCTCTGTCCGATAATAATTGTTACATTTAGTAGTAATTTTTTATATGCAAATGTAACAACTATTATGGGACAGAGGTACTATTTATCATGATCTATAAATCTATATGAATAGATCTATAATAGATATCCTATTTAGTGATTTATCAGAAAAAAATGAGAATTTAATCAACAGAAATGTTATTATAATGATAGAATGAGAACTTCAAGATACACTGTTAAGTAGTACTGAGTAAAGGCGGCTACGTCTAGGGAAGAGGTAAAGAGCACTTTATATACAGGAGGTCACAGAAGAAACTCCTGATATGTCCCAAAATTAATGCCAGTTCGAAGGGAAGCAACTATTAAATTACTATTAAAAGCAACTATTAAATAGTTGTTTCCATTAGATAAAACTGGCATTAATTGTGGGTCAAATTGGTGTTACTTATGGGACACCCTATAGATATATATTCTTACCATAGAGATATTGCATATTTTACAAGTACATTAGGTAAACATGTGCTTTAGGTTCGTAAACTCCATTTATACTCAAGTAGTCCAATTTTTCAAAGGGAGGTAACCAATAACGCAGACTTGTGGCTACTGCTGTTGTTGAAGCACAAATTACACAGACGATTCAGAACTTTTAAATCACTTTTCACTACTTAGTTGCATGAGTTTATTTGGAGAAACAGAGTCAGAAATAACAAGCAAAAAATGTTTAATGAATTATTGTTATTAGTTTTATAAGTATCTAAATGTTTTTAGTTTTATAAATATCAAGAAAATGTTTAATCTTTTTTCTTGTTAATTGCAACCTAACACTAACCCTAGTTTAGATGGAATATATTTTTCCGTCTCTATTTTTTATTTTTATTAGATTATTATAAATGATTATTATTTTAATTATTTTTTTTAAGACTACTTTTTGCCTCCATCTTAATTTTATTAGTTGCTTTTTTATCACAACTTTTTCTCAAGCCAATTGATAGATGGAATATTTTTCGTAAAAACTAAAATATAAATATATTTTTTATAGTTTTGAGAAGGGTCATTAACATTCAAATAGTTCTTCGGACATTTGAACTCCTTGTTGTTTGTGTTGTTAACAAAAACGTTTCGGCCGATCCATTCTTCGCCTTCCTCAGATGTAATATCCGAATGTGATGAAGTAAACAGAAGTTTTTAACCTCAAAGGAGACAACCCTTATAACGTAGAATTCAAGTGTTTCTTTATCCTTGCCTTGTCGGGTTTGGGCTTCCATACTTTGTAAATGTCTGGAATAGGTTAGCAGCAGCCACATAAGTCAGTTTTATTGGTTATCTCCCTTTGAAAACTTGAACTAGTTGAGTATAATGGAGTTTACGAACCTAAAGCAAATATTTACAGTACATTAATGTAATGACTTCTATGGGATTGGGGGAGGGGATTGTATTGCACCAATCTTTCTAAGACCTCAGCAACTGTGAACATCAACACTTGAATCAAGACTTGTACCTAGGCTTAAACAAAACACCAGAGACACACATGCAAGTAACTCAACTACTAAGCAGGGTTGCCAAATGTCTTTGACCAAATTAAGTAGCTTCAATACCAAAATGATCAAATAAATTAAAATCCATCATCAGACTAAGCTTGCAGGAAAAATGGATTAAAATACATATTTTTTATTTTTATTTATTGTCCCATGTATATTTACATCGCATCATATCATTCGTGTGTAAGGGATGGTTATCTTTTGGAAATTTTCCATAAGCACCAAATCTTTATTTTCAGGACCAGATTTGCCCAATTTTGGTCTTGAAAAATACTAAATGGCAACCCTGCTACTAAGCAGATCCTAAGAGAGAGAGATAGAGATAGATAGAGAGATAGATAGAGAGATAGATAGATAGAGAGATAGAGAGGGATACATTGATAGAGTTAGAATTTCAGATTGATAGTTGATTTACCTAGAAATTAAGTAATAGAAAGAGAGAGAGAGAGGAGAATACCTTTAATTAGGTATTTACAAAGAGAGAAAATCATACTGTCTAATTAGGAGAGGTAATGGTGGACAGAGAGAGAGAGATGTAGTTATATATATATATTAAAGAGACAAACAACATATATATATAGTAAATGTAATCCATTTAGGTGGTATAATGGTTGAACATGTATTTATACTTCAACGGGTAATCCAGTCAATGGTAATGAAATAAAAAAAATAAAAATAAAAATAAAATAACATTTAAAAGAACAAAAATAAAATTAAAATAAAACAAACAAAAAATAAAACGTAAAAAGGACATGCAAAAAAACTAAAAAGAAGAAATTATATTGACGAAAAAAATATAAGCAGAAATAAAAGATATATATTTATAACAAAATACAATTATATACTTGAATATATATTTGAAAAAGACTTTTTTTGACAGCAGTTATCTGCGTCATTAAGCCAGCTTCAGTATAGTTGGGCTGCGATTAAAGTAATAAAAATGGTAATTAAATTTGGTATGTCCGATATCAGAATAAAGATTTTTTTAAATATTATTATTCTTGGATGCACTTAGGCTGTTCCATGCGTTTGCCACTCTTGCTGAGAGGAAATGTTTTCTAACACCAGTGGAGATCTAAATTTGTAGTTTATGGCTGTGCCCTCTGGTTTTTAATTATAGATTATTTTTTTTTAACTCTTTACATTCAAGCTGTTTCAAGCCAATTGTGTGAACATCCCTAATTTTAAAAATTGAATCACAAATGTTTGAAGCTAGGGTTTTGTCAGTTTTATTTAAAACATTAAAATTAATTAATAATTATAGACAATAACAGTGACGAATAGAAAGTATTAGAAACCATCAACATCAACATAGGTTTCTTCAGTTTTCAAGTTGGTCTGTCTGGCTGGCTATCTATCTATCTATCTATGTGTCATGCAAAATCAACTCCATCTTGGACTGGAGTTTGACAAAAAATTCAGTTGAATGAATAAAACCAAGCAAAAAGAAATCCATGAGATAAATGAGATAGATTTGCTTATATCTTCTTACGTGATATCCACACATAATAATTAACAATGTGCAGTTGTAATCAGTGACGTCTGGTGATGTAACTTAGTAGTAATAGAATTTTATGTTACGTTAAACTTGATAAATTGTATTTTTACTTAAATTTACCTTTAGATTAGTTTAATATTCAGGAAATATTGAACATAAACAAAAAAATGTTTTTGATATTTTATAAGTACAATGCAATTGCAAAATGACTTAATGTTGTCATTTTTTTACGGCAAGGCTTAACTAGTTGGCGATCCTGACATTTCCTGTTTCCAAATGTTTAGCTGCTGCTGATGGCGAATTTAAAGTCAAAGAAGCAGACGATAATTTCAACATTTTTCCACTTTCTGAAGTGAAAATGGCTGAAGGACATATATAACTAAACACTAACCCTAACTACCCTAAACCCTAAAAATAGCAACCCCAACCCTAATCCTAACACCAGCAGTAACCCTTATGCTAAAAACACTACCCCTGACTTATCCTTTGTTCATTTGTATTTATCAATCTTTTACTTGAATAAAAAAAACTGAAAAAAACAAAACTACTCTCTTGCAGCGGATGACTCAGTGGATTCCACTATCAGCAACAGCTGAAGCAGCAGTCACTTGGAAACAGGAAACGTAATGATAGTTAACTATTTCCAGCAAGATTTAATAACCCCCAGAAATATTTTGAAGGAAGAAATTATCAGCAATAACCTTGAGTAAATTTATAATTTAACTTTTCCAGTTAAATGTAAATAACAAAAGTAGATGAAAATTCATTATTTTAATTAAATTTTACTAATTTTTACCTTCATCTTAATTTCAGTTGTTTTTATATATAACTTTATAAACAACTGAAATTAAGATGAAGGTAAAAACTAGTCAAATTTAATTAAAATAACGTATTACAATTACTTCATCCAATAATAATAATAAAGATGATAGATGAAAATGTTTTTTAAAATAGATCTATCTATATAGTGTGTTACGGCCAAATCATGTTGAATACACTGGTTCTTGTACGATCACTGAAGTTAAGCAACGTTGAGCTTGGCAAGTTCCTAGATGGGCAACCGTTTGGGAATACAAGGTGCCGTAACCAGCTGGGGAGGCATCACCTGCAGCCATGCTGATCTCCAAATGTATTGAACACTTCATTCCTTTGGAAATCTTCAGCATAGCATAGTGGTACTCGAGCACACCACTTCCACCATACTAAGTGCCCAGGCATAGCAGCTAAAAGCTGTCCACCCATGGTCAATCTCGACCAACGTGGGGTCTCAGAATTGATCTATATAATGAACAGTGTGACTTCTATTTTTGTTTCTTTGTCCATAACTTCCATTATCTATCATTGATGAAAAATATATAATAAAAGATAAAATTAATTAAATATATTACAAAAAAAAAGAATTTAAAAAAAAAATAAAAATAATCATTTATATATTTTTACATCTGGTTTTACTTATTTTGTATTTATTTTTGAGGAAGTATTGAATTTTATACACTTCGAAATAATATCTGTATATTTTATATCTTATAGTTTTCAAAATAGCCGTGGGATTTCCACGAGTTTCTAGCTTTCAAATGAACAGTACATTTTAAAGTTGAAAATGAATCAAGGGAGGCAACTCAAATTTTAGCATTCAAATTAGAAAAAAGGTTTTATTGTTATTACTAGCATAATACCCATAGAAAATGACAGATTCTTTTATGTCATCTATGGATAGAATAATATTTTAGAATATTTCTATTTTTAAACATTGTTTTCAGTCATATAAGTCTCACTCTCTCCCTCTCTTTAATCAGCTTTAAAGAGAGGAAAAGAGTAAAACTTATGCCTTTGACTAGTTTTTACCTTCATCTTCAATTTAATTTGAAAATTATATGCCAATAACTAAAAATTAAAGATGAAGATAAAAACTAGTTTCAATACTGTATCAAAGCAATGTATTGACATTTTGTAAAATTACTGTGACCCATTAAGATGTCATTTGTTAAAACATGAATTAATTTATGTCATTTACTTGGGAAAAATGGAAAGAAAATTTAAATTGGTTTACTTTTTGTCCACTACCAAAGTTATTTTTATAAGAATATTTTTACAATTATTATATATTTTTTTCTAATTTGGTTAAGTTTATTCATTAATTGAATCCCTAAAATCCATTATAATTAATAGAATATCCGTCAATTTAACAATAAAAAAAATAGTATGAGAACTTGAAAAAAAACAACACATGTCTATTTTAACGTTGGAATTACAGTGACTTCATTTTTTCCTTCTTCAACAATTTAAAAAAAGGTGAGCAAAATAAGTCATTTTTTTTTAACGGACAACTCTGTCTGTTCCATGTGTCACATCGACACACACTAGAAGATTTGGCTGATGAGCTTCAATGCTTTGGGGCCAATTAGAAACCGTCAACCAAAACTGTCAACATAGGTTTCTTCATTTTTCAAGTTGGTTTGGCTATATATGTATCATGCATACAGGCCATACCAATGGAGTTAGAGGGCTTGAAAATTTAAACATTTAGTCCTTATGTCTAAAAAGACTTCCTTTTTTCAAAAAAATTCCCTCCATAAATAAGGTTTTAGTGGGGGTTCAATTTGCAATGTAAGTTTATGCTAAATCGGTCCCTTAGTTTGTGTCCGGCAGCATTTACGCTTGTTTTTTTTTAAATTGGATTCTTTAGTGATCATTGCCCATCAAAAGGCGAGAGAAGTAACTTATTCATTGATCACACCTTTTTCCAATTTTTTAATTGATCACCCCCAACACAAAAGATGTCGGTTGCATGACAGTTTTTACTGAGTGACTAACCAGACCTGTCTGTATTATCTTTGGCTTATTCAAGTCTATCTCTTATGCAAAGAGTTTATAGTCAACAGAAGTTCCTGAGTTTTTCTTAATTTATTTAATATTTTCAAATGATTTTGATTCTTAGAAGACATTAACTAAGTAAAAGTTTAATTATGAAATTTTATAGAATAAACTTTTGTTTAAGAGCACAAACTTCATAAGATGTTATCAGATGGTGAGATTTATCAAAACAAAAAAAAGGATATATAAATAAACAAATATTTTCCAAAAAATAAATTTTAAAAAAACATTTAAACAAAAGCAAAATTTAAACAAGATTAACAAAAGAAGAAAACACCAAAAAACAACTAAAAAATGAAGGATCAACAATGATGACAGACACCCATAGCGAATGATATTCCCCAGCTTTTTTTCTGAAGGGACAAAAAGGTTTTTGTTAACTTAAAGTGATATTTTTATTTTGCGGTTACTTATATCATTCAAATATCACTGAGTTTCTAAAGAGTTTTTCTGGTTCTTGTTTCAGGCCAATTTTTTTTTGTCTTTAAATGAAAGTGTGATTATAAGCCATTATTGAGGAAGGGACCCCAAGAATGAAAATTATGGAACCTTAGACCTGACATCTTCCAGCACAATACTCTAGTATTTAACTCAAGTCTATAATTATACACATTCATGCAGACACACTCATTAAAACAATGGAATGCCATATATTATACATCAAAAGAGAAGGAAGAAACGTATGGTATATAAGTTTGTTCTTTTTAATATTGCGAATGTTATTGGTATAGTTACTGGTTTTCTAAATGAAAGGGAATCATTTGCAAAATTGTTTTGTCGGCTCTTCTTGCTTACATCCTATCTACTACGCCACCTTGCACGCTCATGATATTTAATGCAATAACACATAATTTTTTTAATTTCAAGGGAAATAATTCCTAAAAATTTGTTTATCCTAAGTCATATGAAAGTTACCCCCCTTGTCATTTTTAAATCACTCTCAGTGGGATAATTGGTTAGTGAGCTAATCTAGCAGACAATTACCACTGTGAAGTAAGTTCGCTGCTCACAGAGTGCGCCATGCATGTGGCCTTGTGCCAGACTAATTTAAGCTTAGTAAGTATCCATTTCATACAATAAAACTACTATGGAGAAGTGGATTTTGAAAAAAGCCTGGCTGCTGCAAGGTCAAACTCCACTCATACTTCTATTCCGACTAAAGATGATTACTGCAACTTTTGTATTGTATATATAATAAATAACTTCGTAAATATATAATACTTGTCAGTTTAGCTAGAGAAGTAAGAGAACCACCTACAAATCACAGTAGGGAAATGTTAATTTCATATATTGGTTTGGTTTAACATGATGTGATAGACAAACAGTGAAGCGTTTACTCCCATGAATTAGGTGAGGATTGTTCTTGTTGTTCTTGTTATGGGGAACTTGGACTGGAGTTTGACAAAAAGTAGTGGATGACAGTATTTGCTCTCTTCCAATTTCTAGCACCACTCTCCATTTTCTGACTTCATCCAAAATAGTTCCAATTTTTTAAAATAAAGTTCAATCATTGACTAACCTGTATTTATAATCATCATCATATTTCCTCATTTAGATACTTTGTGCCTTTAGAGTGTCTTTACATATGCTGGTAACGTTAGCATATCAAAAGCAAACTTTTTATTTTTCATTTTCTTCTGTATCTGCATGGTAGATAAACCTAATATTGTCTCAATCTTGAGCCATGAATTTATAGAGAATTTTTTTTTCTTTCATTGGCAAATAGAAATTGTTTCTGGATGGAAAAATTAGGTAGTCTTGTTAAATGTGCTATATATTTTAAATATTGTACTTGTAAAGCCAATTTTAAAATCATTTTATTGTTGCTAGATGACTTCATCTAGGCCAAATGAATAGCAAAGTCTGCACACAGACAACATGATCATCTATTACAGTTATTACCACACAGCCTTATCTTGGTAAATACATACTACAATCAGGGATGGAAATGGGAGGTACAGCGTATACCTACTTCTCAATTTCCATTTTTTTTGTATGTTCAATGTCTGCTAATGGAGACATTATTGTATACCTAATTCCCCAAACCAAGCCTTACCATGTACCTAATTCCCCAAACCAAGCCTTACCATGTACCTAGTTCCCCAAAACCAAGCCTTACCATGTACCTAATTCCCACAACTAAGCCTTACCATGTACCTAATTCCCCAAACCAAGCCTTACCATATACCTAATTCCCAAAACCAAGCCTTACCATGTACCTAGTTCCCCAAAACCAAGCCTTAACATGTACCTAGTTCCCCAAACCCAAGCCTTACCATATACCTAGTTCCCAAAACCCAATTCCATCACTGACTACAATATATATAGAGGACAGGCATAAATCCATCTCTCCCTCTCCCAGCTATGGTTAAATAGCAGTGCATATTGGGCTCTCTAGCCTTGGAAAGGCAACCAGTCTAGAAGAAGGACAACTCTGATTCCAAACCAGGGAGTGGAGCCCTCTTAAAACAGTTGGATGCCAACTTTGACGCCCTTCTGGCAGCTCATGCAGCCAAACTGAAGGCAAACGAATCATGCTCGGCTTTCCTTTGGCCATCAACTAGGCCAAGAGAAGGATTCCGTCAACTGGGCATCTCAGGATCCTCATATGCTTTGTCCAGACTTGCACCCTAGAGATGTCACTTCAGTATTGTTCCATTGTCTATCGAGACAGAAAGAGGATTGCAACAGCAAAGAATCTGAACAAGATTGTTCATTTAAACTTATTCTGGGTACCTTCCAAGAATAAAAAATAGGATGGGAAACTAAGCATTTGAGAGTTATCGCTACTTTGCAAAACTGGGAAAATTAAATTAAAAAATTAAAATATGTCAGATATTATTGATGACTAAAACTTTTTTTCTCTAAATTTGACCTAAAAATGTGTGCTGAACATAGATTGATATCTGCTGAATTCAACTATACTTATATTTTTCATCTCAGATGCATAGTTTTCAAGTTATGAGTACAAACATACATACATATGTACATTACAACTTTATATATATAAATATATAGAATCTGGTACAATTGTGTAGTATTAAAACTCTTCATAATATTTTTTTCCCTTAAATATTCTTATATACTTCCCCACATATACTCTTCTATTTTTATGTCATTTTTCGCTCTACCTTTTCAACACATCACCCACTTGCCTATTATTAGAA
>VCCN01002112.1:4750521-4775919 GCA_006491835.1 Architeuthis dux | reverse complement strand
AAATCAACATCAAACCAAAACCACTTCTGTTATTTTCATAAGTGTGGTAAGGATTAAAACAAGTGAGATTACCTTACCAAACTCCCTTACATCCACCCATTCAGAGGTGACACAAACCCCATAACTTGCACATTCAATTTTGACAACACCCACCCTCTTATCCAAAAATATATGTATGTCTTATACACACGCTCTTTTTATTCTGTATGCTCATATTATCACAAGAGTTTCGCAAACATGAAAAAAATGGTAGCCTCACAAAAAAAAGTAAAAACGAAAATACAAAAAATAAATGTCAATAATAATATTTAAGTGCATTATTTATAGCAGGGCTTCTCAAACCTTTTTCAATTGTGGCCCCTTTTTCATGAGAGTTTTTCATGATCCCTTATTCATTGTTATAATTAGGTACTAAGACTATATATTTGTCTTTAGTCATAATCTCATCATCAGCCATTGTAAGTCCACTGCTGGACAAAGGCGTTTCCCATCTCCTTCAATGACGACCGCGATTGCGCTAACCTCTGCCATGTCTTACGGCAAAGCTTACTATCTCATCCTTCCATTTTGTGTCTTTTCCTACTGCATTTACTATCCCGTGAACACCAATCGGTTAGTCTTTTGCTCCCTCTGTTGTCATTTGTTCTTGCTAAGTGTCCAGCCCATCTCAATTTTGTTGCTTAATTGTCAAAAATTGCAACATATTTATAATCTAGATTAAGTTTTACATTGTGTATCATGAAAAAAAATTTACTAAAGCATAACAAAAACGGCGTTTATTTTTTAATAAATTAGTGAATAGCATTGAACCATTTTGCGATAAGCTCCATAAGGAGTACATTTTTGTATGGAGATTAAAAACATTTTTTTAAATTTTAGTTGTTTAAAAAAGAATTTTCAAATATTTCTGCAATCCCATATGATTTTTACATGACCCCTACTTTGAGAAGCCCTGAATCTGAAACTGAAAGTAAACATAAAAAAAGATTATACTGTAACACACATGGTTTATATTGCTGGACAGGGTTGCCAGATTGGGCTACAAGGGGAGATAATCCGAGCTTTATCTCCAAGACTTACCCAACACAGGCATTGGAATAGCGCTGAATTTGGTAATCGATGAGTCTGGAGGCAGAGGTTCAATACCAGCCTCTTGTGGCCGAATCTGGCAACCCTGTTGCTGGATCATTTTTAAATGATTATTCAAATGGTAAAATAAACAAAAAAACTATACAAATTAACAAAATTTAATTTCACTGCATGACCGATATCCTACAAACCTGATAAATCTATATCAGTAATTTATTAATGCACACGCAACATATATACTAATACAGTCAAAGTTATAGCAATTATTGTTGATCAGTGACTCTCAGATAAGATAGCTAAATATATAAATTGATCAGAATGTTCGCGGATAAATTTGGCATATCATAAAGTATTTATAAAATATGTAAGCTAAATATTAGCATAGGTAATAGTAAGTAAATTTTGTGTCAGTAACTAGAAGTCAATGAATATTTGCATCTTTTCATTATCTAAGACAACAAATTTTCATACAGTACTGAAACTATTATATGGGTGAAACCACTCTAAGATATAAAATAGACATCATGAAAAATACTCACAATCATTTGTTTTAAAAATTAGAAATTGATTTTTTTAAAAATACTAACAAAAAAATTCAAATCTGAAAATTATTTATAAAATATGTGAAAACAAGGACATTAGAAATATTTAAATATCTTCAGAGACAAACAAAAATTAAAATATTTTCTAAATAAGAGAATGATATGCTTTCCAAATTTAAAGAATAAAATAATTGAGTATAAAAAAATTAACAGAAATATAAATATGTTATAATATAATCAAAGTATTTAACTTGTATAAAAGCTATATAAGAAAATATACTTTTTAAATTGCAGTTAATGAACAGCTAAATATTGTCAACTGTTTACAAAATAAGGATTTCAGTAATTTGAAATGGAAAGAATATGTCATAATATATTCAAGGAACCTAGCAGCCAACAAAAATTATAATTTATTGAATTTTAAGAGAATTTTGTATTTAAAAAAAGGTTATCTCCCTGTAAAGAATTTGAAACCTATATGATTGATATAATACTATTAAATACCTGTTGCTTTGCTAATGGTATATCATTACATATACCTAAAGCTGTGTTTTGTGTCAGTATGTTTACACAGTAATTTGAAAGGTCAACACAAGGCATTGTTAACTAAAATTCTTATATTCATTTTCTATTAAACTTGAAACAACTAAAAGGCTTAGCTCTACACTGGTTGGCCTTGGGCTTTATTATCATTAGATTGCATAAAGTGGATTTGGGTGATAATCCCAAATGGATTAAAATCTGATATAAAAATTATTTTCTTTCATTATATAGAAAGGGAGTTAATTGTTTGGTTGAGATTCTTCTAAATTTATATTTTAATTTTAATTTACAGAGAAACATGGTGCTTGTAAAGCAACCAGATTTTACAAGCACTGATCTTTTTTAAATTAAAAATTTTTTTAATAATTCTTAGATTTATATTTTAATTCTTAAATTCATACAAAAATTTAAATCTTAAATCAACGGGTATAACTTCTGAACGAAGTTACTTCCCTTGTACTTTTTTTTTCTTATTCAATTCACGAAAGAGTTCCATTTTTTTAAATGTTATTCATTGAAGCGTTCCACTGTGTTTAGGAGCAGTTTCAAGCGGTTCATGAATTTAAGAGTTGAAATTTCATTGCAAGAGGCTTTCATACAATGATAGTGTAGAGTTGTAATTAGAAAATTATATAGGAGAGAGCTAATGTCCAATTAAACTTTTAGGTCGAATGATCATGAAATATATGAAAATTATTTAGGGAACAAATCAGGAAATTAGTAATTAATGAAGCTGATGGTTAATTTTCCTTTAAACTTTGAATGTTGTTTCTATAAAAAAAAAATTAAAACAAAAATATATGAATTAAGATTTCACAAAAATGCACTCATACATTAATGTTATTCTTTTTCCCTTTTTTACAAGAAAAAAACATTTTTAAAGATTTTCATCAACAAAATCAAATCAACAATAAAACTGAATTAACAGTAGTTTTCATCTTTATAACTTTCATTCTTTATTTTCTCTAAACAAAAACCATGAACAAACTCTCACACAATCATACTAATCAACCTCTCGTGCAATCACTCCAAGCAACCAACCTCTTATGCAATCACACCAACCGACCAACCTCTCGTGCACTCACACCAACCAACCTCTCATGCAAATCACACCCACCAACCTCTCATGCAAATCACACCAACCAAGCTCTCGTGCAATCACACCAACCAAGCTCTCGTGCAATCACACCAACCAACCTCTCATGCAATCACACAGCGCAACCATACCAGCCAGCCTCTCGTGCAATCACATCACACCACCCACCCACCCAACCAACCAACCAACCAACCTCTCATGCAATCACACCACGCAACCAACCAACCTCTTGTGCAATCACACCAATTTTAAATAATAGTGGAAGTAAATTCACATTAGAAAATAAACAAATTTTATTTTTTAATTTAACATTTATTAGTGTTCAATTAATTGGTAACAAAATTCCTAAGTAATATCTTCCTGTTTAATTGCTAACAATCGTAACAAATGGATATCATTTATCTGCTATAGTTTATGTATTTCATGTATTTGATTAGTTATTACATAAAAGATTAAGCATTTCATGTATTTGAGTAGTTATTACATAAAAGATTAAGCATTTCATGTATTTGATTAGTTACTACATAAAAGATTAAGCATTTCATGTATTTGAGTAGTTATTACATAAAAGATTAAGCATTTCATGTATTTGAGTAGTTATTACACAAAAGATTAAGAATTTCATGTATTTGAGTTGTTAGGTCATAAAAAGATTAAGCATTTCATGTATTTGAGTAATTATTACATAAAAGATTAAGCGTTTCATGTATTTAAGTAGTTATTACACCAAAGATTAAGCAGTCATTATAATGCAGATTAATTTCTCAATCTAATTATAGTTTTGCAATTCATGTCTCTTACACAATGTTTTATAAGTAAAAGAAACTTTCCGAGAATCTGGGTCTGGACATTCACTAAATATCAAATTCAATTAAACATTTTGAGTACAGTACCCAAATGTGTTGGATTATTTTCTTAGTTTGATAATTAAGATTTAATGTTACAATAAAGATTAATTAATCTTTTCTACTTAAATGAGGCATTATCTCAAATGTCCATATTTTTGAGAAAGTATATATCTCTCTCTCCCTCTCATATATATATAATATAATATATAATATATATATATATAAGTGACTGCACATGATAAATGCCCAATGCACCATTCCTAAAAAGTTGATATTTTTGTTATTTATAGAGCTACAATGCTCAGTTATTTTATCATTTTAAAGCTTGAACATTCTATGAATCATAATGCAGAGTGTTCAAGCTTCAAAATAATGGAGTATTGTAGCTCTAAAAATAAGGAAAATATAACCTTTTAAAAATGGTGCATTGGCTACTTATCATGCATGGCCACTCATATATTTTAGAAATATGACTGATTTATATACACATAATTAAAATGATATGCAGTAAGGTACTGTACTCAAAATGTTTAATTGAAATGTATATTTGCTTAGAGAAATCTTGAAACATTTTTAGAGCAAATGCAAGGGAAGTAACTCGATATTTACTAAGCTTAGTTAATGTTCAGACCCAGATTCTCGGAAAGTACCTTTTTTTCTAATCTAAACTTCAAAAATCAATTTAAAACAAGTCAAAATTAAAAGGAATTATAAAATAATAGGTGGCTATTTTCTGCAATTTTTAAACAATTTCATAAATTTGAAAAATCATCAGTTCTTGAAACATTTGGATTGAGTTAAGAAATATTTTATTTATATGGTATATATTTGTCCATGCAATATTTTTAAGAAGAACTGTATATATAATCTAAAAGAGGAAAGTAACAAAACTTTGAAGCATAAAAATATAGGTAACTAAGTGGATATAAACTCAAAATAACTGTCTTTTTATATAAATATAACTATACATGAGAAAAGATAAACATAGTAATATATGAGTATCCAAATTATATATATATCTCATAAAACTTGACTTCTATGGGAATGAGATATACTCAACAATATTTATATAAATTCATACTACTGTGTGTGTAAAGATCTAAATACATGCGAATAGATAACTATATCTATTATATATAAATTGTAATTATATATGTTACTCCATAGCAGATGCATATAAAAATGTATGCATATATATTGAGTTTTTCTTTATTACCTTACATATCCAAATACATTCATATGTATGAATAAGTAGATGTTGATAAATACTTAAGAAAATAGATATATAGGTAAATGGTATACATATATATTAATGAATTTTTCCATATTAATTCACATATCCAAATACACTCGAATGTATGAATAAGTAGATGTAGATAAATACTTAATCAAGTAGGTAATAAATAGGTAAATGTTAGAATGTTTATGAATACTGACCTCTGCATGATGCTCTTCATTTTGTTGTAGCACTTCAATGCATAATTCAGCAAGATGAATAACATCCTCAAGACGTTTCTTTGGAGAAACTTCTTCCTGCAGAGATTCTGTAAAAAGAAGAACCAACAAGACATTCATCACAGTTGATGCCATAAGAAGAAGAAAAAAATGGTCTTCTTGTTTTGGAGATACAGATTATACTTGAGACATATCATACTTGAGACAATGGAACCATGACCTTTTTTATGGAACATTTCATTGAAAATGCAAAATACACACATACACGCCACAAACACCCACACACATATGCATACACTTATACACACGTATGTGTGTGTATTTTGCATTTTTGATGAAAGGTTGTGCCACATGAGACAGCATTCTCCTACATGCAGTATCATTCTACAGAAGACTACATGAGTATTGTATCTTTACTTATACACATAGAGGAACAAAATAACTTGCCAAAAGTCTAGAATCCTGCTTATAAGCTTGAATTTATGATGATATAATTTCTAATTCAACCATAATATCTACCATTATTATTTATACAATATAACCCTATCAGATACAAAAGACAACAGTAAATAAATACAACTACAGGGTGTTCGTAAAAAAACTGCTGAAAATACAGCTAAGCATATCAGCCAATCAGCTAACTGTAAGTTTATGAGAGACAACTCCAAAGTTTCTTTTTAAGTATTATTTCCCTTTTTAAATGTTGCATTTTTTTACGAACACCCTGTATAATTACAAACATGTAAATACAATAGGTTCATTAATCCATCAACAGCAGCAGGTGGTGAAGAGTAATAGTTATCCATTGCAAGATAAAAGCCTTTGTACATTGGAAGATAATCTATTGAAGATAATCTATTGCAGTTATCCATTGTAAGATAAAAGCCCTGAATCACAGATAAAACTGAGTTGCAATCAATCACACTAAAATGGACATTTTATTGAGTTAGCAAACTGCAATGACAGAAATTTCTGTCATCCACAGTTAATGGGATAATTCTTCTTTCTATGCATGTTTACACAGTAACTCTGAAATTTATACAAAGAAAATAGAATGTCAATTTCAAGGGAAATAACTTCTGATTAAAATTATCTCCCTTTGACCATTTGATGAATTTTTAAATTTCTTTCAATTCAATGCACAGAAGAGTTCCACTGTCAATTACAAGTGGTTTCAAGCAGTTTATAAATTTACAAGTTAAATATGAAAACACGATTCACAATGAAAGAAAAAAAAAGTCAGGTTAGATTATGCTTGTATCATCTGGTTGTAGATCAAAACCAATCATGACCGATCGTCTGATTCAAATCTGGCACAAGGTCATGGTTTTTGGAGCAGCTAGTGGGAATCAAACTTGTAATCAATGGCATACTGAAAATTAATTATTTCATATGGCATTTGTTTACATATTTAACACAAACATTTATTGAAAACAAGAATCTCAGGATTAGCTGCATTGAAATCATCATTTGTAAATATATAAGTATATAAGTGTGTACATAAATATATAGGGTGTCACAAAGTAATGCCCAATTTTCAGTTCCACGGAAAGTAACTGCTAGTGTAAAGTTTAAATAAATTATTTTGATTTGTCTGATACATTAATTAAGGAGAAATACCTAGTTACCTCCCTTAGAACTGGAAAAGTGGGTGTTACATTCTGTGACACCCTGTATATAAGCTTGTCCATTAGACAATTTTAAGACAAAGGATGAAGGCAATTTTAAGAAATAAACTTTTAGATAATTGACATTCAATTCACAAAAAAGGAATAATAGGTGATTTTGTTGATATTTCAATGTTTATTCACATCATACTAAGAATATTTTGAATCAAAACAAATTTCTCTGCTCATTTATAGGAGTGAAGAATAAAAAAATAAACAGAACAGGTCTGGATAGTCACTGAATAGAAACCGTCATGTGACCAATGTCTTTTGGCAGCATGCCGTGTTTGAGCAAGGGGATCAATTAAAAAATTTGAAAAAGGGGTGAGCAATGAATAAGTTACTTCTCTTGTCAGTGATCACTGAAAAAGTCTGAATTTTCAATAAACAAGAGTGAATGCTGCTGGACACGAACTAAAGGACCAATTTAGCATATACTTACATTGTAAACTGAACTCGCCACTAAAAACCTATTTACAGGGTGGGGGGATTTTTTAAAAAAAAATTTTCTAGACATAATGAGGAGTAAATGTGCTGGTCTGGCTGGCTATGTATATATGTATTGCACATACAGGCCACATCAATGGAGCTAGAGGGCTGAACATTTAATGTTCAGCCCTCTAGCTCCATTGATGTGGCCTGTATGTGTAATACATATATACATAACAGACCAGCTTAAAAACTGAAGAGACCAATATTGACAGTTTTGGTTAAGTTTCTAATTACTAAGTATATATAAATCAAAGTGTTAAGAGATAATCTACTATAATAATACGCCAAATGTATGGATTTATTTATCTCCTGGCTGTAACACCCCAAGGGAAATAACTTTTATATTTTATGCAAGAGTTACTTCCTTTAGAAGATTATTTCATTATTTGTAAGAGAAAGATGATTGTACACAATAATATTTGAACTGTGACAATTTCTCAATTGAATTAGCTTCACACCTTCTCTTTATATTCTAAGCTTTTATGTAATTGCAATTACAAAATTACTTAAAATTGCTGTAATTTTTTTACGGCAAGGGTAAAAAGTTTTAAAATTTTGTTTGTTTTCATTATATTGTTAAGTGAGCCATTAGGTTGTGATAAATTCTCATAATTATAGCTAGGTGTGGTTGATATAGAAAGAATTGGTTTGGAATAGATGAGTGAAAATAGACATTGTTTGGGGTTCAAAAGTAGAGTTTCAGAGACTGATTAACACATTTAGCACCAAAAGACATTAATGAACTTTTTCACCACTTTACCTGTTAGGCCCCAACAAAAACAAGACTGGCTGCTGCAGGGTCAAACTACACTCCTACTTCTATTCTGACTGAAGATGATTACTGCAACTTTTGTATTGCATGTATAAATAAATGCTTGGGATTGTTCTTGTTGTTCCGGTAGGAAAACAAAGTCAACTCTGTACATTGTACCAGAGTTTGACAAAATAATATTGGCACTGAGTGGGAGAAGGAAGTCACCACATATAGGACCATGAATCAACACAATAGGAAAAGCAGGAATAGAGAAATGTCCTTTGCCAAGTTTGAGAACTGTTTAAGACAAAAGATATCAGTCAGCAGCTAGATAGCTCTTGAGTCAATACATGGTTTTGCAGTATGAACAGCAAGGGTGGTGGAATGTTTCTTCACCAAGTTAGGGACTGCCTAAGCCAAAAGATATCAGTTTGTAGCTAGATAGGCCTTGAGTCAATACATGGTTTTGCAGTAGGAGCAGCAAGGGTAGAAGAATGTTCTTCACCAAGTTAGGGACTGCCTAAGCCAAAAGAAATCAGTCTGCAATATTGGCACCCAGAAATCAAGATGTGGATTGAAGTCTACAGTGCAAACACCTTTGGGTCAGGACGTGGTTGGTTTGGTAGTGCTAAACCGACCATGAGTCAATTTTTCCCTTGTGGGGAGGCAAATAATTCTCACTTATCTCTTTACATTTTGTTTTATTTAATTCCCTACCTCACTGTAACCTTTTAGTAACCATTAACCAAAACTGCCAACATAGGTTTCTTTCAGTTTTCAAGTTGGTCTGCCTGGCTATGTATGTATTATATGTACAAGCCGCACTAATGGAGCAGAAAATTTCAACATTTTTAGTAGGGGGGATTTAATTTGCAATGTAAGTTTATGATCACTAGTTTCCAGCAGCATCAATGCTTGTTTTTTGACAACAAAATGCGAGAGAAGTAACTTATTCATTGATCACCCCAACACGGCATGCTGCCAAAAGACGTTGGTCACATGACAGTTTCTATTGAGTGACTAACCAAACCTGTCTCTTTACACATTGTTTTATTTAATCCCCTTCCTCAATGTAACATTTGTTCTATTTGGTTCTATTTATTTTCTTATTTAGCATGTATGTGAATAAATATTAAACTGTTAATAAAATCAACCACAATTCTTATTTGTTATTAAAATATTGATTACCATATTTCCCGGTGTTGAGGACACTTCGCCCTCAAGGGCGCGCCTCAAAATTTTGAAAAAATTGAATAAATATTAAATTACGATAGTCTTGTTATTATGAGATTTACCAGTAAACCCTTTTATGGGGCAAGTGACTATATATGATCACCTGAGGACCTGTCAGCCACATACAAATATTGTAGCCACAGACAACATAATCCACACCAATGTGGTCTGCAAGCTTTGCAAAGTACACTTGTGCTTGAACAAAGATAGAAACTGTTTTGAGGCATACCACACCCCATTAAATTATCCTGTTTTTGGTCCGCACAATAAAATTTTAAAATCAACCAGTTGTTATTCTTTTTGTCAATATCAATTTTTTGTATCTATTTATTTAATTGAATGTTATTCTTTAATTCTATGTTTTATTTAACTTTCTACTTTAATTTTTTAATATTTTCCATTTTGGTCACTTTTTGGGCGAGGCATCATATATGATCATTTCATCAGAGGGGGGTTTGCCCCCATAAACAAAAGAATTTCAGAAAACTTGCAACTGTAAATATCTTGTAATTAGGTCTAGTTTAACATATAAAAAGGCTGTTTTGATATCTAAAATATTTTAGGGATGCTCTATAAAGGGTTAACATATTGCAGTTTTATTTCCTTTGTCACTTAATAATATTCCCTTAAAGTCTAAGCTGTATGAAAAGAACATTTTATTTTAGTGTGAAAAAAAGTATACAATTTATATATACAAGTACATATCATAACAATCATATTTACATCTAGGACCTTAAACCTTTGAGGTGGTGTAATAAACATCATAATTCTTCTTAAAATCATTTACATCTTTTGATAGCACTACATATTCCGGTAATCTATTCCAAAGTCCTACCACTCTATTGCTAAAAAAGAATTTTCTACTTCTATTTGCTTCTACTGTATATGTGTAGCCTCTCAGTCCCTTGTACCCCCTTCTAATAAAAAATACATCAGGGTTTACTACTTCTAAACCATGCATAATCTTAAACATTTCTATTAAGTCTCCCCGATCTCTCCTATTTTCTAACAATGTTAATCCTAACACTTTTAGCCTATCCACATAACACATACTTTTTAATTCCAGTACTAACTTAGTTGCTGGTCTCTATGATGACCAAGCCTTTGCACAATACTTTAGATGCAGACGAACATAAGTCTTATATAGTATAAGGAACGAGTCCTTGTCTATATATGAAAAGTGAATATACTGGTAATATTGATATACAATATTTAAATTACTACTACTCCATCGCTCATCTACCATAGTATACCGATACAGGAATACATTTTTGTGATTACATATATTTTTCTTATTATTTACAATACTTTTGTTTATTTACTATCTTATACTAAGTATAATTTATACAGCTCACATTCAGGTCATATACAGGAGTTTAGATTACTGTCCAGCATAGGTTACCTTCCTCTGGTGTTTGGATAGCTCTATGAAAAAGTAATGTTCAGCCTATAGGATGCAGGGTAAATCTTTTAGACTTGTTTCAGAGAGAAAAAAGAGCAGCTTCAACACCGGGAAATACAATACCTACAATCATGTCTTCTAGATTTAATTTCATCCTTTATATACAGGGTGTCCCATAAGTAATGCCCAATTTGTCCAAAAATTAATGCCAGTTCTATCTAAGGGAAGCAACTATTTAATAGTTGCTTTCAATTACTAGTTAAATTACTATTGAAAGCAACTATTAAATAGTTGCTTCCCTTAGAACTGGAATTAATTTTGGGACAAATTTTGTGACACCCTATAGAGAAAAAGTTTTAAAAAGACAATTGTAGAAAAAATAAAATTCTCCCACCTGAAATGAATTAATATTTTAAAAGTATGAATAAATACACAGGCAAATAACATCATTTGAGGATGATAATAAACAATCATGGATCATCAAAAATGAGATATTAATGAATTATATTAATGATATTAATGAATAATCACAAAATACAAAGAAGAACAGCCCAATTGAAGATAAACAAATTAACATATAGAGTTTGATAAAGCCGAAAGGTGAAACATGTCAGTATAATAAATTTAAGTTTACATGCTTACTTTACAATGTGAAGACAATTGAAATATGTCAAATGTCTACATGGTTATTACAGGTTGAGTACCCCTTATCCAAAACACCAAAAACCGAAATGTTCCAAAATCCGTGTCACGTGGAAAGTACCACACCTTACCTCACTGTAGTATGATACAAAGATGAGACAAGATCGATTTCAAAGGAATTTAACTCATTCTGACTACAGTAAAAGCTTGGTTATCTTTGTTTAACTCTTTAGAAACAAAACTATATTTACATCACAAGCAAAAGAAGAAACAAGTCCCAATCAAAATTATTGTCACTGCCAGACCTACATGCATTAATCCATGTATTTTTTTGCTTATTCTCTCATTTGTATAAATATATTGTTGAAAATGTCAGAAAAGGCTACAGACTGAATAACAGTGATAAGAAAAAGAGAAAGCATTTATGTTTATCTAAGTTTTTCAAATATTCAAAAATATCCAAAATTCAAAACACTTCTGGTCCCAGGCATTTCAGATAATGGGTAGTCAACCTGTATATCACATGCTTGAATTTCAGCCAGCTAAAATGGAAAGAAAAACTATCAGCCACATTCAGTCCCACAATCATACAATTTCACGCTTGATACCATGCACTGTGGTCAGCCCAAAGCTGAAAAAAAATTGAAAGCAATAAAAGATAGGAAAATTGATGAAATAAAATACAGGCATTCCCTGCTATTTGAAAAAAGTTTATATTTAATACAACCAATTAAAAAGCATAAGCAAACAAATCATTTTCATTTACAATATCATCAGCATCAGCCATTATAAGTGCACTGCTGGACAAAGGCCTTTCCGATCTCCTTCCATGACAACCTATCTTGTGCTAACCTCTGCCACATCTTACCAGCAAACTTTTCTATCTCATCCCTCCATTTTGTATCTGGTCTTTTCCTACTGCGTTTATTGTCCCATGGGCACCAATCTGTCTTTTCCCCCATCTATTGTCATCTCTTCTTGCTAAGTGACCAGCCCATCTCCATTAATTATTTGTATAATATCCTTCACTCTAGTCCTCCCTCTGATCCATGTTATCTTTTTCTATCTCTTAGAGTTATCCCTAGCATTGCTCTTTCCATGGCTCTCTGCTATTCTCAGTTGGTTTTCAGCTCTTTTTGTTAATTTCCATGTTTTGCATCCATAAGTCATGGCTGATATCATGCAACTGTTGTATACTTTACACTTTAAGCACATTGGCAAGGTGCTCTTCAGAATGTCTAAATTTACATTATATAAATTATATTGTTCTATTTTCAGCAGTTATTTTCAGCCGTCTAGCTCCATTGGTGCGTCCTGTATGCACAATAGATAGCCAGTCAGCCAGACCCACTAAAAAAATGAAGAATTCCATTCAAAAAGTTATTCAAGGGGAGTAACTTGATTAAAGTTATCTTCCTTGCATTTTTTGGTAAATTTTTTCATTTTTCTTTAATTCAATTCACTAAAGAGTTCCATTTTATTATCTTATTCATTGAAGAGTTTCATAGCGATTACAAGCAGTCTATGAAACTAAGAATTAATGTTTGGGTCTCAAGAATGTGACTTTTTACGGATCAAATATTATGAAGTATCTTTTGTATTAAATACATAAGCTTTCCTCATCTCTGTCAAATCTGTAAATGATACAGAGCGATACATACTCATATGATTGTCACCAGATATTTACAGCAGGGTAAGAAAATGATGTATCTAGAGAAATCCATTATATAAAACTAACATATTGATTGTAGAAAGAAGAATTTATTGGCTTTCAACTCAATTTTCCATATATGCTGACATGGGGGGGGGGGCAAACTGAACAAACTGCAAAGAGCAACTAGAGTATTTATTTGCTGAGAAAGATAAAAAGGTTCTGGGAGGATGGAATTATGAAGTTGCCTGAAAGATGGCAGAAGATATGTTCTGCAATAAAGTTAATATTGAAAATAAAGTTTTAAAAATCCTGGCTGCAGGGTCAAACTCCATTCCTACTTCTATTCCAACTGAAGATGATTACTGCAACTATTGTATTGTATATATAATAAATTATTGATTCAAACAAGTACTGCTCCCAATTAGATCAATTGAAGGCAGCAATCAACTAAAAGTGAAAATATTTTTGGATACAAACTTTTTAAGACATACAAACTCTATACAATTATAATAATACTAAAAATTTGAATTAATAATGTATTCAAAACACAAATACAAGTAAAACACAAAAACAAATTCTGTGATGGTAAACTTGTAATTAATCTCAAAGGTTACAGCAACATATTTGACAAAGATACTTGCATTCATATAAAACAAATTTCAAAATGACTATCTAGCATGCAAAGAGTATGGGACCATATTTTTGGATAAAGAAGATTATCTCCTTGCAAGAGGGAAAACTGGATTTAGCTAGGATTTTTTTTTTTTTTTGGCTAACATTTTTTGCAGGTGCAGTGTTGGCACAGAAAACTTGTTTCATAGGTGCAGTGCTAACATTTTAGGGGCTGGAGCTGACAAAATGCTTGCCATTTCCTATATCCTCTCCCATGATATATACAAGGTGTGATCAAAAAGCTTTCCAAGACTATAAAAAGCCTTATTTGTAGTTTATTTAAATTTGGCCGCCATCCCCATCGAAGTAGTCACCTTGTGCAGCGATACACAGCTCCCTGCGTTTCTGCTGGGAACGTTCCCTGAAAGTCCTGCTCTTTAAACGTGTCAAGCACCGTCTGTGATTCGCGCTGGATCCCCTCTACAAAACGGTGACCCTTCAACTTGAACTATATCTTGGGGATGAGGAAGAAGTCACAGAGATACAAATCCGGCAAGTGTGGCACAAAGACTTGCACGTTTTCAATGCACTGTGAGCACCCAATTCCCATCGCACCACAGTTCAGTTCATTTTTCTTTCAGACGCCTCAGAAAACTACAGTAGAACTCGACATTGACAGTCTGACCCTGGGGGATGAATTCACAGTGGTAGTGCTTGTTGAGGGTTGCCCTGATCTCTCGTCATCCTTCAGTGTTGTTCTACCACTCTTGAAGCTCGGGTGCCACTCAAAACTCCTCACTTGACTGCTGTAGGCTTGCTTTAACATTTCAAGAGTCTCCGTTGCTGATTTCCAGAGTTTGATGTTTGCTTTCTGCTCATGTTTGAGTTCCATCCTGAAATCGCAAATGAGCACGTGAACGTGGCCACAAAAACATATGTAACACAGGTCTGAATGTTCGCAGCAGGACACCACGTAGTATGCTGACTCGCGACATTAATGCTCACTTCCTGCTGCATGTGTACGACTTTCCCATGCTTAGTTTGTTCGCAACAGGGACAGTCTTGGAACTTTTTGATTGCACCTCATATATATGTTTAGATGGGTCAGGGAAGTCAAAAGGGGAGGATAGTAACCATTAGGGAGGTTTGGAAATGTGTTTTGTCTCATTCATTTGGGATTTTTTTTCCCTCTTTTTCTAGAGAGGTGAGCTCCAGCAGCACTGCACCCCTGGTTGTAGTAAGATAGAAAATAGTACAACTGCAAAGGAGATGATGTCAGGAATCTTAAGTGGTAATTGTATTGAGAAATATAGGCACTTACAAGCCAGTAGCACCGAATGTGTGCAAATTATTATAACATTAGGAACTGAAAGTCTGAAGCTAGAAGGATGACCAACACAGAGGCAGGTATGAAATTTATCCAGGAGAGTTGCCTGAAGAACACTAGGTGTTCTATTGAAGCTCAATTTTATGCTTGATAAAAAGAGAAACCAGGGTGTTAGCCAGCATTCTCACTAGCCGTTTAATGGCTAAATCCCCACAGAATAATAAACAAAACAAAAAATTCCAATTTCCCAATTAATTAATTAATTCTGTTTTGATCATTTTGGCCATTTTCAGCCATTTTTAGGTGTGTTTTTGACCATCTGTAGTGTCTTTTGGCCATTTTTTGCTTTTTTTTTAAATATAAAAATGTAGACCACAGAAAATTTCCCAATCCTATAAAAAAACCATGGGGAAATCAAATTCCTCACTAACACCCTGGAAACAAAGCATTCATTTGAATTAAAAATGAATCTATTAGATAAATTCTGTGTCAAATCCTTCATATTTTCATGCTTATAGGATAAAAACAAATCAAAGGAATTTGCAGCAATCTGAAATTTGGAATAGTTTCTTTGCAGAAATGTCTTTAGAAAAAGCGTATATAATATAAACATCCACAGCAACAAATAATCATACCAATGCCAGAATTGTGAATAAATCCAAGAAAAATGCACATACCAAAAGGAAAAGCTTGCATTTAACCCAGCAAAAAAAAATAAAATCCTGCAGCATAAACTGCTAATAATTATGACTATGCACGTTTAAGATAAGAGAAAATAAAAATTGCATGGTGGTACATAAAGGTTTACCCAAAGAATAACATTTTTTTTTCGTTCATACTTATATTATTTTGTAACTAACTTCCAATCGCTAACAATAAAACCTCAACTTTTGTTTTTTACATTATTCGGTACAATTGTACAATGGGGGACCCAAATTTGACTCATTCCAAAAAGTCTTTTTTTTCTAACATCGGTGACGTCAGCTATTACGTCATACTGAATAATTTGAATATCAATGGTTAGATGAAGTATTATAAATCATTATTATTTTAAATTTTTATGACTACGTTTTACCTTCATCTTAATTTTATCAGTTGCTTTTTATCGCAATTTTTTACTCAGACCGATTACCCTCCAGCAGTGAGCAAATCGCGTTGATCGGAAAATAAAGAACAAGCCTCAGGTGGGATTCAAAACCCACATCCCTTAGCCAAGGGGAAGCACCGTTTAGCCTGACCTGCTTTACCAATTAAGCCACAGAGACTTCAACTAGGAGAAGAAGATCGAATAACACCCTTGTACCTATCCTTCTTTCCGATCGTTTGGTTACATTCTGGTAGTTACAGTATTTAATACATTTTTCCGTTTTTTATTTTTAAATAATAATGATCAATGGTTTTGTTTTAATAAATACATTCAAAACAAAACAAAATCAATAAACAAATGTAAGTAATTCATATTGTTTTATTTTCAATTTTATGACTATGTTTTACCCTGATCTTTATTGATTAGCTGCTTTTTTATCGCAACTTTTACTCAGAACAATTACTTTTCAGTATTGAGGAAACAGCATTAATCAGAAATAAGTATAAATATTTGCTCACTGCCAAAGAGTAATCGGTTTGAGTAAAAGTTGAGATAAAAAGCAACTAATGAATTAAGAGGAAGGTAAAAAGTAGTCATAAAATTAAAAATAATGATTTATAATACTTCATATAATATAAATAAATAAAAATGTATTATATTGTTTTGTTTTAAACTGTATGTATTTATTGAAACAAAACCATTGATATTGAAATGGTTCTTCGGACAATTGAACTCCTTGCTGTGTGTGTTGTAAACACGTTTCGGCTGATCCATTCTTCAGCCCCTTTCGGGTGTAAAATCTAAGTGTGATGGGGTAAACAGAGGTTTTTATTTTTAAAGGGGGTAACCCTTATAATGCAGGGCCTGGGTGTTTCTGTGTCTTTGTCTTTGTCTTGATGGGTTGAGAAGTGGAAGCCACAAGACAAACAACAAAGAGTTCAATCATCCGAAGAACAGTTTGAATATTAATGACCCTTCTCAAAACTATAGAAAAAAAACATTGATATTCAAATTATTCAGCATTCCATAATAGCTGACATCACCAGAGAAAAAAGAGAGTCAAATTCGGGTCCCCCATTTAACAATTGTACTCATTATTCCACTGTTTTAACCATTGAGCCAAGCCCACAAATATAAGCAATAGTAAAATACTTTATTTGGGTTAATAAGGTGTGGAGGTGTATTTGTTTTATATAGTATTGCATTTGGTCACCCCAACATAAATTTAACATAGATGCTATAGACAGAGTACAAAGAAGAGCCACAGAGATAATCCCCAGCATCAAACACCTGCCATATTCAGAAAAGCTAAAAGAGCTTGATCTGGAGACTAGCCTACAGAAGAACCTGTGCTGATCTACTGGAAATATACAGGATAACCTCAGGTCTACATGTCATTGACCAAGACTGTAAGTGCAGCATCTGTCCAGATAAAATCATGCTACATCCATCCCTAAGCAGTGCAACCAGAGGTCACAGCAAGAAGCTACAAATTCAAACAGCCATCGGGGTCAGAAAACACTTCTTCTCAGACAGATCTGCTCCTACCTGGAACAAGCTATCATATGCCACAGTCTCTTCTCCAAACAAACATATTTAAATCAAATCTCAGGAAAGATCTTGGACACCGAATGTTTGAGTATGAATTTTCGAACTAAACAATAAACCACAGCAGAACTCCATAGGTTGACCGTACTAACCTAATATTGTCGTGCTTGAGATACAATTAAGGCATCTCTAAGTTGGCTTTTTATAAGCAAGTGAGCCTTAAACATCTAACACTTTCTTAAGCAAATTCAAATAGCCATCCAGAATTCTTTGACTGGCTTTGATTTCAAGGCCAGAAATTTCTATGTATATAAGTTATGTTAAAACTTTCTATCACTTAAACCAGAGCTTCTCAAAGTATGGGTCGGAACTCTTCCAGGCGTCATGTAAAGATTATAAGGGGCAGGGGGTCACAGAAATATTTGTAAATACGTTTTAAAGAATAAAAAATAATAATTATGTCACTGTCAAGTTTTTTTTAGTTTTTTTTTTATTTCTATACAAAAATGTACTCCTTCTGGTGCTTAGTGTAAAATGGCTTGATGCTAATTTTTTTTTTTAAATTTCATTTTTGCTAAATTTTAGTAATTTATTTTTTGTTTTCGTAATCAACTTGATTATAAATACATTGCAACTTTTGACAATTTTTTGGTCTTTATTTGTTTCTGTTTGGTTACTGTTTGTAGTTTTAATACCTATTATTTTTTTTTGGGGGGGGGGGCCTAAAATAGGTTTTTAGTGGGGGGGTTCAATTTACAATGTAATGCTAAATTGGTCCACAGTTTGTGTCCAGCAGGATTCACTCATGTTTTTTTCAAAAATTCAGACTTTTCAGTGATCTAACAAAAGACGAGGGAAGTAACTTATTTATTGATTACCCCCTTTTCAATTGCTTTTAATTGATCACCCCAACAAGGAATACTGCCAAAAGACATTGGTCACATGACAGCTTCTATTGAGTGATTAACCAGGCCTGGGTTACAAATCAATCTGCTTAATATTTAATTTCAAAACCAACATATTACAATGTACTGTCATGATATCAAGAAGTTGAAAAAAAACAGTTAATGAAAAGAGGGCAGTTAGAAACTGTCAACTAAAACTGTCACCAAAACAGTCAACATAGGTTTCTTCATTATTTAAGTTGGTCTGGCTGGCTATGTAAGTATGTATCATGCATACAGGACGCACCAATGAAACTATGGGCTGAAAATTTCAACATTTACTCCTTATTATGTCTAGAAAAAACCTTTTTTAAAATTCCCCCCCAAAATAGGTTTTTAGTGTGGGGTTCAATTTACAATGTAAGTTTATGCTGAATTGGTCCTTTAGTTTCTGTCCGGCAGCATTCATACTTGTTTTTTTTTAAATTCAGACTTATTTTTAGTGATCACTGAATAACAAAAAGTTTGAGAAGTAACCTATTCATTGATCGCCCCCTTTTCCAATTTTTTAATTTATCATCCCCAATTCGGCATGCTGCCAAAAGATGTTGGTCATGTGATTGTTTCTAACCAGACCTGTTTTAATTTTCTATTCAAGAAAATTTCCTATATTAAAATGTATTGTATTCCTTTTTTTCTACTCTCGTTTCCATTCAAGGGAACTAACTGGATATACTTGAATTATCTCCCTTCATTGATCCCAGAAGATTTGACTGCATAAGTCGGATTTTTTTATCATATATCTTGGGTTACAGTACTTTCATCTACATCACTTTAGCAAATATCAGTTTCGTCTACATCACTTTGGTCTATAATCACTTTTGTCCCCACCATATCTCCAAAAGTTTTCAATGAATTTCAATGACATTTTGTCGAATGGTGGGTCATTGGCTAAGGAAGAATTGATGAAATGAAGGCTTAAGCTGAGTAAATATCAATAAATCTTCATTGTCTATAAAGAACCAAGAGATGGACAAATAATAATAATAGATGATAAAAATACAAAATTGAACAAAAGAGCTTTAAATAATTCATTTTAGTTGCTAAATGTAGTGTGAGTGAAAATCCTACATAAGCAACTACACCTCATATATATATTACATGAATGGGTCCAGACAGTTAAAAGGGGAGAATAGTAATTATTAGAGAGGTTTGGAAATGTGTTTTGTCTCAACCCCTGGTTGTAGTAAAATGGAAAATAGCACAACTGCAAAGGAGATGATGCCAGGAATCTTAAGTGGTAATTGTATTGAGAAATATAGGCATTTACAAGTCAATGTAATGTGTGTCGACTATTATAACATATTAGGAACTGAAAGTCTGAAGCTGGAAGGATGACCAACACAAAGAGGCAGATATGAAATTTATACAGGAGAGTAGTGCCTGAAGAACTTTTGTCTACATCATGTTAGCAAATATCAGTTTCGTCTACATCACTTTGGTCTAAAATCAGTTTTGTCCCCACAATATCTCAAAAAGTTCTAAATGAATTTCAATGACATTTTGTCGAATAGTTGGTTATTGGCCAAGGAAGAATGCAAAGAACAAAAGAGCTTTAAATAATTATAAATATCAATAAATCTTCATTGAACCAAGAGATGGACAAATACTAATAGATGGTAAGAATATAAAATTGAACAAAATAGCTTTAAATAATTCATTTCAGTTGCTAAATAAGCAACTCACCTCACAAAACATAAACTAGATTAAGAAGGATCCCTGTTAGACTTTGGGCTTTTCTATCATATTGTAAATTTTGATGTTATATGTGACTATTTGTTGTTTCTTTTGTAGGAGAGTTATATCTGAGCTATAATTACCTGTTTGAGAATCTCTTATTTTGGGTAACAAAAATTCCTTTTTAAGTAGTTTGTTAAATTTTAGTAATGCGCCACACATGTAAATATGAAAATATATAAACATACCAGAATGTAATTATAAATGTTCTATCATTATTTATGCACAAGGTGCATGTAGATATACATCTATAATTCTAAAAGTGAAAATAAAGGAAAAAGATGAAGGAAAAATATATAAAAGTAAAAGATTTGGTGCAGGTATCAGCTCACCTTGTTGTTCTTCTGAAGATGAAAATAAAAACAAAGAAATATTAATTATACATCAGAACCTCAGGAAAAAGAAAAATTCATAATTAATATTTTTAAACTTTTGATTCACTTGTAAAGGTTTGGTTAATCAGAGCTGATTGGGACAACCAAGTCATAATGTAACAATAATATCAACAACAATAAAAATATAACTTATTGATCATTTTTGTCAGTCTTCTTTTTTTCTCATTTAATGTACTCCAAAGAGAAAAGTGCTGATTAATATCTCCAAATAGTACAGTAGTCCCCATTTATAATGCGGTTGTTTGGGTCCTAGGAAGACAACCTGTTATAACTAAACTGGGAATGATCAAAACCCAATTACAACTTCACCGGTAAACAAAGGTGTTGGTTTAAATTAAAGAAATTTAATATTGCAGTTATACCAGGATCTACCGTAAGATCGCCCAGGGTGGTAAAACAGAAAAACAGCCAAATTTAGGTGGAAAAAATGGATCAAATAATATCCATGGGCCATATATGGGTTTCAGTCTATATATTATATAGACTGTATTTAGTACTTGCAAACACCAAAAATAATTTAATTTTTGTAATAAATAAATAATATAACTTGTTTGTTTTCAAACTCATTCAGCAATAGTGAAAAATTAATTTCTTTGGAACAACTTTTTGTTTATACAACGAATTGACAGATATTTTGGACTTGATGTCTTAATTATTATATGCGTATTCAAGTTGTCCAGTCTTTTTATACTAAAGTGTACTAAAACATAGATGCTTTCAAAATTTCATCTACAAAAACTTGACCTCCAAATAAACGGCCACCTAAAATAACCGCCCATGGGCATTCTATCGGGTGGGTGATCCCACGGTAGATCCCGGTATTAAGTAAGTCTTTTGATGAAGTTCTGTTTCGGTTTTCTGAATAAGTGGGTGATAATACATATAGGTAAAAATGTTGGGGTTCACCAATCAACCTCCTTATATAGTGATTAGCACTATATCAGAGGACTCCTGTATTTTCATAACTGAAACAAGAATTATGTATTATAAATTAAAAAAAACAATATGTTCATTACTAGGAAACATTGTATGTTCATTTGCAAGAATATCAGACAAACACTGGACATTGTGACTCACGCTCCTGAGATCTTATGCGAAATTGTGGCTGGCAATAAATAAGATGGCAAGATGGTTTAGACAAGTCCAGTGGGTATTAGCACCATGAAACTCAAGAGCGAAAAACCTTGCAGATCTTGGAGAAGGTCTATGTCTAACAACAAACTTTAAAAGGCTGATGATTATATATATATATATATATACTTCAAACATAAACTGAAAAAAAACCAAATCAACTTTTTAACATACAGTTTCATAAAAGGTCTACAACTGATGGGTTTGTCTTCTGAAGAACCTTTTCAACTCAAGTACCATTTTGAGATTTAATATTGCTCATATCTTATCTAGGACATTCTAGTAACACAGCAATACTATAAGAAACAATCAGTTCCAGTTATTTGTACAAACACTGATACCAAATCTTTCACATTAATATTTAAATTAAAGTGTAGCATTATAATTTTATGATATTACACACAACCATTGTCTTCCTTATGACAACCAAGAAAGATAGTTATTGTATCTAAATCTATAATGGAAAAAATTGAATTGCATGGGCTATACCCGTTTTTGCTTTGAGTGTTTGTTTCTGGATGAGCCGCCACAGCTGCCCTCAATTCTTCGTTGTTGAGTGACAACATGCGGCCATGACCAGGCTCATCTCAGAGATCTTATATCACCAGAAGCAAATTTTACAACCTAATATATGTTCCCTGAATCTTACAGATTCAAATTTATGCTGAGAAATTTATTTGATAGCCCATCACTACACACTAGATATTTTGTAGATTGATGCACAGAGACTGATAAAAGAGAGCTGAACACCCAGTAGTAGCAGTGAGGGATTCCTTCATTGGATTTGTTTCAAATGGATGAATATACAATAAAAATAACAATTTCCATACTTTTTAAGTTCAGAAAATTATAAAAATAGCTTCTATTTAATGTAACAATAAAAATTTGTGTATAAAAGGTACTTTTGAATGTTTTTAGCTACAAATAAAATGTCTAATAAGTTAATAAAAAAAGGAAAATAAACAGCAAAGAACAATATAAAAGAGCTGAAGAATCATCTGCTTTGGCACCTCCACCCCAAAAGAAGATTTTTTTAAAGGCCAAAGATGGATGCCTGTCCATCCTTAGCATAATGCAAAAAAGAAATGTTGTCCAAGATAGCACTGGACAGTGAGTGTTATTTTCTGATTGCTTATATGTAAAAAATATACAAAATGGCTATTATTCCCTTCAAACTTTATACTGTATACAATTAAAAATGTGCAAATTTGCCCGTTGACCAATTGAAAATAAGAAGATTTCAAATTATTACTGCCCTGATCACAAAAGCAAAGTTTGAAGGGAATAATTGACATTTTCTATACTTTTTAGATATCATCAATCAGAAAATAACACTTATTACTTAAGAACCAAAAAATTTTAAAAGTAGCACAATGTAATTAATTCAAGAAAAGAAGCAAATCAGCCTATATGTGAAATTGAAAATAAAACTACAGCCATGCATCGACTTGCATCCGGATTACGTTCTGGAGGTATGGATGTAACTCAATCTGGGCATAAGTCGATCATTATAGCATCAAATGAAATATACGTACTGAAAAATATAAGATACCATGACTCATACATATTTACCTAAACCTCTATATTGTATATACACATGTCTAAATACCATAGTTAACAAGCCTGGCTGCTGCAGGGTCAAACTCTACTTCTACTTCTACTTCTATTCCAACTGAAGATGATTATTGCCACTTTTGTATTGTATATATAATAAATAAATTCATGGTCGTGATTTTAAATCACGTTAGGGAAATGTTAATTTTATGTATAGGTTTGGTTTAACGAGACGTGATAGTCAAATAGTGAAGAGTTTACTCCCCTAAATTTGGTGAGGATTGTTCTTGTTCTTGTTACGGGGAGAGAACAAAGTAAACTCCAACTTGGACTCGAGTTTGACAATAAAATTAAATACTTCCAGATTGATAACACACCTTTTCGTCTTTGATTCTAGCATAGACTTGCTTTGTGAGGGGGGAGGGGCCGTGATACACTGTATATTTTCAGATCTTAGCCAACAAGATACACACAAACAAAAGACTGCATAGAAAGTGTTTTCATGCTGGATGTTCAGGTCTCATATGCTATCGAGACTAGAGAAATTGTTTTCTATTTTTCAAAAATGTTATATTGTAATATACTACACCTACTAGTATAGTTTGTCTTTGTTTCCTTAACCTAACTCTTTATTTTAATGTATATTGCAAAATTCACAGGTCTGACTAAATGAATATTTGATTTGAATAATATTTTACATGCTTTTGTTTTAAATGTTTAAATTCTGTTTATACTTTTAAAATATCTTACCAAATCTTTATACAGTACAGTATGCTTTTTTTCAATTTTGAAATTTTCATTAAGCCCTTAAGAGCACCTCTGACATATCTGTGATCGGATGTTAGTCGGTCAGGTGTAAGTCAACATATGACGGTATATTAAATAAAATAATAGAAAAGGCTTTGATACCACAGGACAAAGAGCAATCATTTCATAAAATGTTTTGGAAGCTTTTATGGTAAATGTTTTATGTGGACATCACAGAATTTAGCTTGTGGAATAAGAAATGATACAACATGCATTATTTAGTGTTATAAGCAGCCTGTAAGATTTTTAAAAAAGGTAATTCGACCGCCGATCAAATTAGAGGAAAAGTTTACTCGTCCCCAAATAATTTGTCTCGACCAAAATACTTATGCAATGAAGATTGACTCATGCCTAAAAGAAAAGAATCATATAAAGTGTAAAGAACTATGATGACTTTGATCTCATTGTTTTACCCTTCTTGCTCCTCCACATAGAATGTTATATAGGAAATTCGTACAACAATAAATCAATCGGGGTGTTTATTTCCGCTCAGTCTACCCCTGATAACGATTCAGTTGAATATAAAAAAATGTAAAAATATTAAAAAATGTGATAAAAGATCTTATTTTTTCAACTCGACCAGCAGTCCAGAAGGCTGAGAAACGTACATGCCCAAGAGGGAGTTGACTTGAGTGGTCAAGTTAAATCTTACAGACTGGTTATAATATGTATGATAAAGGATTAAAGAAATGGCAAGTCTGAAATGAATGGTATAAATGATAACAAGAACCGTTTGAAAGCAAAAACTGAAAGAAGTGGGTCGAAAAAATATAGTTGAAAAGAGAGAATAAAAGTTAAGTAAAAGCAGTGGTTTATTGAACAGCATTCCCTTACTTTTT
>VCCN01002112.1:4736241-4746442 GCA_006491835.1 Architeuthis dux | reverse complement strand
TCAATAAAAGATAGTTTAGATCTCTCATTTGTGCCTCTCTATAAGCAGGTATGCCCTGTAGTGGCATTGCTGTGTTGCCATGCTTTCTCACACCCTATTGCTAACCGAGGTATTACTGTATTTTAAATGAAAAGAAAAAAAATGGCATAATTTTTAATTTTGCATTTTTGTCGTTGTTGTTGCCATGCAAAAATAAATGAAGAAAAGGCTCCAATTGATGGCAGTGAGGAGGTGGGTAAGCAGAGCCAGCAGCAAGCTTCGTTCTGACTGGAGGCGGCAATTGAATGAAGAAGAAGAAAGTTTCAAAATGAAATTGAGAGAATCAAAAAGCAAAAAAAACATGTACATTCCACACTGCAAAGATTGTGAAGGACTAGACTGGCAGCAGTAGACGTCTAGGCTTACCTGGACTTTCACCTGAGAAAGAGGACGACAAAACCAGAAGGAAAAAAAAAAGACATCAGCATGATTGATTTTAGAGAAAAAAGAAAACAGAGAAGATAAAGAGATTTAGTTTACATGTTTTGTGTGTCATGTCTGTATTGATATTTCTGTATATGGTTCATTTTCAGTTATGAGAAACAAATGCAGGTAATGTAAGTATTGACATTCTTAAAACCATGCGACTATGGGCCCAACTCAGGCTCCTGATTTCAATTCACAATCTTGAAATTTTGCACCTGTGAAGTAGATATTTATGTAGTGCATCAATTGAGACTAATTGCACAACTGACTATTTGAGACGTTTGCACAGTTAGCGGTAGTGAGATATGCCATACATTTACATGACAGTAATGTAATTATATTAGACCAGATGACCAATCATGTCATGTCAACATATGGCATATCTCACTACCGCTAAGTGTACAAACAAGCCCATAGTCTCATTATCAATGACAGTGGCCAACTACCTATGTACAATGATTTGGCACTTTCAGGAGGCATTTGGGGTGAACACTACTAATGTGTGAATTATTCAATTCAATAGGTTTAGGTCTGGAAATATGGATACCAATATTAAACCTAGAGGGGGGCCTAAATCTGTTCTTAATGATGAAGAACTATCGTCAGGAATGGCCAACAATCCACGAACAACAGTTCAAGCACTTTCAGGAGACTTTAGGACTTCAACATGGACCATATCATGTCATCTTAGTGGAGGTCTGAATTTGTAGTTTATGGCTGTGTCCTCTGGTTTTACTGCAGATAGATGAGGAGACCATATGCAGGAAGCAAACTCCTGTTGGTGACGTACCAGAGACTTGTACAGCAATAGGAAGCTCTCCACATCGATGAATTTAAATGAGTGTCTTATGTAGCTGAGTATTTTATACTGCAATAATTTAATATTGGAGGAAAGACTATAATCTAACACTATTTTCTTATACCTAACACATACAGATGCATTTATGAAGATATTTAATGCATTCATAAGAATTCATCCTATTTTGTATAAATGACCAACGGGCACAAATTACTCTAAATTCCATAAAACCCCACAACAGATCTTATCAAAGAACTAACTGAATACCTTTTGAGCTAATCCCATCATGACATGTACAACATTGTATTCAAATGCAATGTATTAACATTTATATACATACAAAAATATACAGCAACACACATCTAAATAATCACAGTAAAACAGAGATAAATAGAAGTTTAAAAAAACAAGACCAAATTTAAATTTGAAAAGTAGTTCAATATAAATGATGTTAAAAAAGAATATTCCAAAGAAATGAACCCTTATTTCTTTTTTGTCCATTCAGGATGTGAAAAATCTTGGATTCTAAAACATATTTGACAATTACAATTATTTCTTCCAAGGGTTCTCAAACCAGGGTACGCAAGAGAAATTACGGGGTATGTGAAGATGGTAAAAACACTGGATTTCTGTGTATAACCAAAATCAAATTTTGAGTCAGACTGTCAATTGAGAATGATATGTGAATGTGTCTCTCTGAAACTGTGCCTAGAATTGAGTTACCCATTGGAAAGAGCCAAGCTCATCCATCTAATAAGAATGTAACATTAAATTATATGAAATTACTAACAAATACTTCATGTCTATTGTCTGTTCTATGGTATCCATACATTTTACACTATATTCTTCACAAGGGGTACGCCAACACTGCCGGATAGGACGAATGGGTACACTGGAAGAAAAAGTTCGAGAACCCCTAATTTATTCCATTCTTGTTTGGGAATTCAGAGAAAAAGGCAATCAGGATGTTAGTCAGTGTTCTCACTGGCCGTTTAACAGTTAATTTCCAATAGAAACCTAATTCCAATTTCCCAATTAAGCTGAGCTCTGTTTTGATCATTTTGGCCATTGGCATGTTTTTGATCATTTTTAGTGTCTTTTTGATCATTTTTGGCTTTTCTTTTTTAAATAAAAAAATGCGGACCGCGGAAAACTTCCATCCAACTCTGAAAGATTCAATTTAAGGAGAAGAACACTGAGGAAAAGTGGAAATGAATTTTGTACACTTTCTTAACAATAAAAAGAAAATAATGGGCAAAAAGAAAAAATAACAACAAAGAAATATAGATGACAATGTACAGAAAAGAGAGGTACACAAGATGACAATGTATGAGAAAGAGAGGTACACAAGATGACAATGTATGAGAAAGAGAGGTACACAAGATGACAATGTATGGGAAAGAGAGGTACACAAAAGTGAATGAAAAGTAAAAACAATGAAAACAAAGGATGTGCAAAAAGAGGTTTGTGACAAATAAAAATATGAAAATGATGGAGAACAAGCCTGGCTGCTGCAGGGTCAAACTCCACTCCTACTTCTATTCCAACTGAAGATGATTACTGCAACTTTTGTATTGTATATGTAATAAATATAAATATATAAAACTGTTCAGTTTTGCTCAGTTGGTAACAAAGCCGGCTATCAATCACTAGGTCGCGATTTCAAATCACGGTAGGGAAATGTTAATTTTATATATAGGTTTGGTTTAATGTGACATGATAGTCAAACAGTGAAGAGTTTACACCCCTAAACTTGGTGAGGATTGTTCTTCTTGTTATGGGTGAAGTACAAAGTCAACTCCAACTTGGACTGGAATTCAACAATTATCAATAACAGTGGCCAACTACCTATGTACAATAGTTTGAGCACTTTCTGGAGGCATTTGGGGTGGACACTATTACAGTGCAAACTATTCAGCATTGGTTCAATAGCTTTAGGTCTGGAAATATGGATACCAATATTAAACCTAGAGGGGGGCCCAAATCTGTTCTTAATGATGAAGAATTATCAACAGGAGTGACCAACAACCCACGAACAACAGTACAAGCACTTTCTGGAGACTTTAGGACTTCAACATGGACCATATCATGTCATCTTAAGGCAATAGGAAAAGTTAAAAAGTTGGAAAAATGGGTCCTACATGAACTGAATGAAATGCTCCATGACAGTGTCTGTCTCTATATTTCTCAGCTTAATGTGTCTAAGCTAAGAGAATTGGGATATTAAGTCTTGCAGCATCCTCCATATTCACCTGACATTTCTCCTATAGATTATCATCTTTTCAAGCATTTAAAACTTCATATCTGTAATAAAAGGTTCAATAATAGGGAAGCAATAATTTGTGCTTTTACTGAATTTGTGACCACTAAATCTAAATATTAGCATTAGAAGATTGTTGGAAAAAAGTTATTGTTTCAAATGGGTCATATTTTGATTAAATATAGGCATCCCTCATTATAACGCACGTGTTGGGGTCCAAGAAAGTCAACCCTGTTATAACCAAGCAGGGTGGGTATGGTGATATTCAAGGGTGGGTGATAAATGAAAGATGGCAATCATCAGCTATCGTATAAAAACTAAGTCATATTTGAACAAATAAACAAAGGCATTCTTTGATGTTTGTTTTGTTATTAAATGATACCACCAAAATAACTACAATATATTACAAAGTATGCCAAATTTCAGTATTTAAAAACAAAATATTTACATATAGTTTTCTACATATCGATAAATATCGAAAATCTGACAATTGAACTCCTTGTTGTGTTAACACAACGTTTGCCTGCCACAAAATACAAGTCTAACCAAGAACTGTATTTATAATATACCCTGTAAATGTGGGAAGGATTATAAAGGAGAAACCAGCAGGCCTCTCATGGTCAGACTCGAGGAACACAAAAAAGCTATAATCAAAGGCGAAATAGGAAAATCTGGAATGGCTGACCACATCTGGAGAGAGAAAGGTGAACACTACCCTCTCTGGGAAGAAATCTGGATTATAGACAGGGAACGCCATTGAAAACTGAGAAAAATCAAAGAAGCTGCATACAATATATGTAAGACTTATCAGTTTGGCTTAGTTGGTAAGAGAGACGCTTGTCGATCACTTGGTCGTGATTTCAAATCACAGTATGTTAATTTCATATATCGGTTTGGTTCAATGTGACAGGACAGACAAACAGTGAAGAGTTTACTCCCCTAAATTAGGTGAGGATTGTTCTTGTTGTTGTTACGAGGGGAAAACAAAGTCAACTCCAGAGTCCGACTTGGACTGGAGTTTGACAAAAAACAAATGAAGAACCGACAAACAAGGAACAAACATGCTTAAGTTGTATGACAACCATAAAAACAAAGTGCAAACACAAAGTGTGGAGTGTAAAGCACCTACCGCCAGTAACAGCTCCTGAGGCTGCTGCAGCAGCTGCATAAAATAAAGGGGTAGAAAGATTAAATATAAGAGACAATTCAGCCAAACATTTTCAGCACACAAGTGACGTTGATCTGTTTTTATTAGAATTATCGAATGTTGATTCCCTAATATATGGTCTTTACCGAATATTGATTCCCTAACAGGTGGCTTTTATCGAATGTTGATTCCCTAACATGTGGCCTTTATCAGTTTATAATAGGGATCATGGTTGAAAAAAAAACAAAAAAACAACAGCCTAGCAAAATTATGATGAACTAGCATATTATCCTTAAAAAATGACGGGATTATTTATATTACATATGGATAAATTATGTATTCATGCAACACAATCTTCTGAATCCCATTCCCCACTATTTGGCTTTGTGCCGTACTATGTACTGGATGTAAGCAAAGTCAGGCAGTAAAACTGTTATCAGCAGCAGCCATTCTTACTGAGCCTGCTGTTTACTTGGTTGCTAATTTGTAATTTCACTCAATATTCACACTGCATAAAGTTGGCCTAACTAATATGCTACTTGCCTGCCTACCTCCAGGTCAGACATTTGAATTACAGCAGGGTATTGTTAATTTTATATATCTGTTTGCTTTAGTAAGTCAGAAACAAACAAAAAAAGTGACTACAGCTTTTATATAATAAGAAGATACTTAGTTAATTTCATTTGGGATATTGTTTTCGTAAAAGAAAAAGAAAATGCAATAATTTTTTTTTACATAAGGTGAATGGGATCTTTTGATAAAGTAGGTTTGTTCCTTGGGCGGCCTGTTCAGCCTTTGCTAACTCTATGTAACATGGAATTAGATTAGAACACATAGGTCAGGGTAAATCATGGAATCACGCTTTTTTATAACAAATATCATCCTCAAAGAATTATTACAATACATTTATACTAAAATATATATTTGTATAATTTATCAATATTAGGGCAGTGCCAAAGGTGCATGTTTGGAAGGGTCCAGACATTATGGTGTATGGAGCAGCCTGCCATAATTGTCATGTATAATAATTTTCCGTCCATTGTACAAAACTACAGCTTCAAATTATTTCGGTCACCTATTTTAGTGTTGTCAATTTAGATTTTTTATATCTAGATTTAAATCTATTGCCAATTTAGATATTTTATATCTAGATTTAGATATATAATTTTAGATAAAAGATCTATAGTCCATAGTTTTTTTATTTATTTTTATTAAATTTCTTGAGAACCGCAGATCCAAACAACTCTACACTGCAATGCCATAATTGTCATGTAAAATAATTTTCTGTCCATCATACAAAACTATGGCTTCAAATTATTTTGGTCACCTATTTTAGTGTTGCCAGTTCAGATATTTTATATCTAAATTTAGATCCATTGCCAATTTAGATATTAGATCTATAATCCATAGTTTTGTTATTTATTTTTTATTAGATTTCTCGAGAACTGCTGATCCAAATAACTTCAAACTCAACACTGTGTGTGCTGACTAATATATATGGCAAATATCAACTTCATACAATGGCCAGTAGTCGAGTTATCTTGGGACATACATACACGCAGGCATACCCACAGAGATTTCTTCAATTATAGTTAGATATAAATAACCCCATCATTTTTTTACAGACAACCAAAATCAATCAATTTGGCTGTCCATAATTGAGAAAAAAATTAACAACAGACATATTGAATCAATACTGAAATCACTAGACATTATTAAGAAAATAATTATTTTTTTCTTTTTACCTACGACGAATGTCAACAGGTCTATGAATGCCAAAAACCTTTTCTTTCAGACCAAATTTGAATAGGTTGTAAGCGTTCATAAGAAACGAAAGGAAGAGAGAGTGGGCAAAGAAAAAGCAATATATTTTTCTTTTTTATGTCGCACTACATCATATTCTTTTTTTTTACGTCAATTCTCGAAATAGAAAGAATGCAACGTTTAAGAAAAAGTGTTCACAATTTAAGAAGCTAAGACATATTTTAACATATCTCATATTATAAGCGTAAATTTATGGGGAACACAAATAGATACAGGTTTGGATAAAGAAGAAAATGGAGCAAGCCTTGAGAAAACCAGTTGGTGTCCATTTTCAGAGTCTTTTTTTAAAAATCTCCTAACAGCTTTACATTATTCATTTTTTAATTTTTTTTAATCAACTGGAAACAAATGTTGCCAAATTCTGTCAAAAACTGTGTAAACAACATTGCAGGTTTTGAACAGTCTGTTTTTTTTTTTTCTTGTTCTAAATATACAAATTTACATCCTATCCTAGGGATTTAATCGAGACATTCAAAATAATTAATAGAATTTCTAAATATGGTACACCATTCTTTAAGACAGATTTCAAAAACTACTAAACAATTAGATTTTTTTCTAATAGAGTAATATATTTTTGGAATAAGTTGCCTAGTCATGTTAAAGATAGCAATAGTGTACAGATTTTTAAAAATAATTCAGATAAGTTTAGAAATTATGGAAAAAGCATGAGATTACAAGGACATTTTTGAAATCTGTCAGATGAGATTTTCAAGAGAGTCTGATCTGTGAATTGTGTTAAATTGTAGATGTGATTTGTATTTATGTACATTTGAATATATTTTGAAGTTGGTATGTAAATATTGTGTATAGTTGGAGATTCTCAAAGAGACATAATAAAATAATAATAATAATCTAAATGTAATATTCTTTTGCACTTGGAAGCCTCATTTTATACTAGAACAACAGACAGTTGAAGGAAGCGTGGGTGGCCTAGCGGTTAACGCCAAAGGAGAATGGGATTAGCAAGCCAAATTTTGGCTGAGACAGTTTGCACTCAGCTCACTTTGCCCTAATGCCCTTTGGAGAGGCATGTATCCATCTCTTCCCACTCTACTAATGTCATGGGCCCATCACCCCACCCCCGATGTTTCCTTACTTGGGGAAGGGCAGTCTATGTCCCTTCGGTAGGCCTGGCAAGCCAGAACTGGGTTGTGGTAGATTGTTTATGTAAAATAAAAGAGAGTGGAAGAGGATGGATAAAAGTAATGTAATCACTGTCTCCACCTCCCCACAACACCACGAGTATAAGTGAAAGATTAAAAAACAAGAACCATAAGTTCAACGATGCTTCCACCATCCTTACATCCATATATGTGATTTCCGATTTCAAATGGATTCTAAACAAAGTAGTAGTAGCAGGAGGAAGATCTGGCTATTAAAAAACAATTAGTAAGTTTAAATTAAAGTAAGTGTACAATTTGTATGAATAATTTGTTCTGGAGTCTTAGTGTATAGTTATTTTATTTGATAAGTGGGCTTTAAATGATTATATATAATGATTATATATAACATTTTTAGCTATAAAGTTAACTGGAAATTGAAAAGTTTAGCTGATTTTAGCCATTTTTAACAAACCATACTTGGCAACATTTTTTTTATTTCCAAGAATTGATTAAATAAATAGCTTATATATAAAATCATATACAAGATAGGAAGGAATTCTAACACCAAAATTTTGGTTCATATGAAATTAATAAACAAACAAGAACCATAAGTGTCCACCATCCATTGTAGTAGGAGAAGGAAGAGCAAGTAGTCTTTCTTTAAGTCAATTGACTCTCATACTTGTAAAATATTGTGATATGGAAATATTCTGCAAGTATTATTTTCACCAAAAATTGTAGATTGTGTTTTTTTGGCCATTTTGGCGTTTTGGGGCCATTTTGGCAAATACAAAAATGCGGACCTCGGACATTCTATTATTACATCATAGCAGCTGGTAAAAAAATAATTTATCAGAATAGATGTTCTTTTAATGATGTCATACCTTTTAATGACATCATACCTCTTCCTTCTTTCCTCTTTCTGTTGATTAATGTAATCGGAACTGACCGACCGAATAGGGTCTTATAGAAAATGCTAATTTGTCAAATCAAATCTGGCATTTAGACACAGTAACAATTGAAGTGATAATGGGACAAATAATGATGTCAAAAAAAGATATACAGTGAGTGCAAAAAGTATCTGATTCATTTTTAAAAGTTTATTTTAACATCCTTATACAGCTTCTAATTGATAGAATTTGGACCAAAGATTTCTGATTTTTGTACATAACTTTTCAATATTCAATCTTGTTTCAATATTTTTTTTTGATTTTTGTATTTTTTAATCTTTGGTCCTAAATTCTGTCAACTTTGAAGGTGTATAAGGATGTTAAAATAAACTTTTTGAAATGTATCAGATACTTTTTGCCCTCGTAAGCAGCAAACAACAGTCAATACTGATGACAACAGCTACATGCAGGCATATGACAATATTGATGACAACAACAGGTACATGCAGTTCTAGACAACTAAAAAGACATACATTTACTCCTCCATAGTTTTAATGCTGCAAAATGGTTAGAATTTTGTTTAGGATTTAATTTTAAATGATGTTTTGTCTAATTTAGCAACTCTATATTTGGGGAGAGTGGGAAATAACACCAGCATTCTGAGTCAGTGATTAACCAGGGAATGTGGAGAAGTCATTAACTCTTAAATTCATACAAAGTAAATAGAATGTCAATTTCAAGTGAAATAACTTTATTTCCCTTTGACCACTATTTTTTATGCTATTCATTGAAGAGTTCCACTGTCAGTTACAACTGGTTTCAAGTGGTTCATGAATTTAAGAGTAAAGCTTAAGATATAAGTGCGTGGAGGGAAGAGAGAAAGAAACACTCAACTGACATAGAATTTCTATGGGGGGTACTGCTAGTGTTTAGTAATTATACTAGTTTATCCATGCCGTCAAAAAATGATTTGCAATTGCACTCTATCTAATCAAAAACATTATGTTGTTCTGCATTTTCTGGTTTATGTTCAACCAGAATGAACCTGGATATTTTACACATTTGCAAAAAATAAGGGAGGCTACTCTATAATTAGCATTTAATAGTTACCTCCCTCGACAAATATTAAAGACAAAAAATATGACATACATGTGGCATATTATATAGGGTGGGTCAAATGCCTGATTTGTCCCAAAATTAATGCCAGTTCTAAGGGAAGCAACTATTAAATTACTATTAAAAGCAACTATAAAATAGTTGATCCCTTAGATGGGACTGGCGTTAATTTTGGGACAAATCGGGTGTTACTTTTGACCCACGCTGTATGAGTAGATGATAAGGTCTACAATAGTTGTGTGTATTAAAATGAAGATATTAATATGATTTTGTTTGATCAGACAATTTTGTTTTTTTAAAACTAAGCTTTCTGTTGCTTTTTAGGCTCTTCATAGAACTGAAGTAGATGATTGATTTAGTATTCAATTTAGAACTATCTCTATCCCATAATAGTTGATACATTTGCATAAAAATGTCATACACCAAATGTAACAACAACTAATAATGTAATAAATAAATCTCATTATAATTCACCAAATGTCCCTTTGCCTGCCTGAAAATAAGTGCCTAGATACTAGATATAAATCGAGATAATTATAAATGAAATCTAAATAATTATTTATAATTATCTAGATTTATATCTAGTATCTAGGCACT
>VCCN01002112.1:4723915-4735588 GCA_006491835.1 Architeuthis dux | reverse complement strand
TGTAGTCCAGAGGAAAGTAGAGAGCGATACGTCTGGCATCAGGAGCTGACGGAAGAATGTCAAATTGGGCATCATACTGCTTAAGGTGGCTCTACTCCCAGGTTTCAGAATCAGAGTTGTCTTTCAACTTGACTGGTTGCCTTCCCAAGGCTAAAGAGCCCAATCTGCCCTGCTATTTTACCCAAAGCTGGGGGAGAGAAGAGATGGATTCATGCTTTTCCCAAGGGCATTAGTGCAAAGTGAACATAACCAGCCCTGACCTGAGTTTAACCTCAGGTAACCGACTATCCAGAATCCAGTGTATTTGTTGTCTAAAATAAATGCTTTTTTCATCGTTAGGCTACAGACTTACTGATGTATCCACATATAATCATGGTATCTAATTTAAGAACGAAAAAACTTAAACTATTCAAATTTTCATTATGCTTTGTAGGATATAAACTGTCGTAATTTTAGTATACATATATAACCTAATCTTCTGTACAATAATCATATTTATTATTTCATTATGTTACTTTGGGCATCACCAACTATACACAATATTTACACATCAACTTCAAAACAAATATAAATTTCATGAAAACATTCAAATTTAGGAATTTCTAATAATATAATAAATTCTATTCAGTGCTATAAAGGTGAACCCCTTTAAACCTAACTTCTGTTTAACCCATCACACTCGGATTTTACACCTGAAGAAGGCAGAAGAATGGATTGGCCGAAACGTTGTGTTTACAACACAAACAACAAGGAGTTCAATCATCCGAAGAACCATTTGAATATTAATGACCCTTCTCAAAACTATAGAAAATATCAATATAATAAATATTGTGAAAGAATTTTTGTCAAATAGAATAATGAGAGTAAAGGTCGGTAGTGCCTACTCTGAATCACATAATGTACTCTCTGGTGTTCCTCAGAGTTCAGTATTGGGACCACTGTTATTTGTAATATTTATAAACGATTTACCAGAAAGTATAAGATCATTTATTGGATTATTTGCGGACGATGTTAAATTACTTGTTGGACCTGCATTGCATAATATAGTACAAATCATCTTAATAGTTTGTCAAAGTGGGAAGAAACTTGGAAAATAACATAAGCAACAAAAGAACTTATTTGATCATGTGAACTTATCTATCCTCAAAACAAACTCTTGATGGAAAATAATTGAACTCAGAAATCAATATTTCAATAAAAACAATTAATGAAACTTCTTTTGAATGCAAAGAAATTAACAATGTCTAATAATTATATCCTTTCAGGAATAATTAATCAAATGCAATGTTGAAAATAGTGTTAATATAAATTCACTAATTAGACTTTGAAGTTGGGAGGATATGATAAAAGAATTTTGGAAAGAAACAAAACAAGCCTCCACTCCTACTTCTATTCCGACTGGAGATGATTACTGCAACTTTTGTATTGTATATATAATAAATAAATTGGTAGGTATATAAGACTTGTCAGTTTAGCTCAGTTGGTAAGAGAGCCGCCTTCTTATCACATGGTTGTGATTTCAAAGCACGGTAGGGAAATTCTAATTTTATATATAGGTTTGGTTTAACATGACAGAGCAGACAAACAGTGAAGAGTTTACTCCCATAAGTTTGGTGAATGTTGTTCTTGTTACGGGTGAAAAACAAAGTCAACTAGGACTGGAGTTTAACAAAATGACTTGATTCAATGTGATTAGGTTTATACAAAAGCTTGTGGATATACGTGTGGATATACATCCATATATACAAGTTATGAAACAGTAATCAGTCAAAAAAAATGCCACCCGATGTTATGAAATGTTCCATACTGTATTAAGAACTTATGTTTTCTTCTTTAAAAATTGTATTACAGTAAGTCTCTGGGTTAAGTATGTCCAACTATTATAGCCTATTATATAAAAATTAGTTTACCAGTGCTGTCACAAATGACGGTATATATGAAATATATGGATACACAATGCACTCTATATAATATACGTGGATAATAAAGATTTACAGTGAGCTTGGAGAATAGCGTTTTCTTGACCACAAAAGGATTTTTATTATTTTTTTGTTTTTATTACTTTTTCTATTTTTATATTATTCTTTAAATTCAGCATTTTTATTACACCATTAGATCATGAATGAAATTCTATTTTACTATGTCAGTTGCATGAATGAAATTCTATTTTACTACATCAGTTGCCTCCCTTAGCATGACAGAAGACACTGCACATTGCTAATTATTATATCTTTGGATTTTTAGTTAAAATTAAATGCTTAAATTTTTCTCTCATTTACCCGATGCAAGTGCTGGTGATGTATCAAAGAAAAGGAAAACAATGTGGAAATAAAGCCATCAGAAAGAGGTGAAATACCATTGGTCATTGGAAAAACGTTAGGCTACATACAGTCAGTCAACGATAGGAACAATTTTAAAGGCTAAGTGATAATAATGGAGCATGTTAAAGGCCCTTCCCTGATGAAAGCTACAATTATTACTAAGCAACGTAGTGGTTTAATTATTGAAATGGAAAGGCTACCAAGCATCATATATTTATATCTTTTTTTCTCAAGGACATTATACCGGGATCTACCTTAAGATTGCTCACCTGATTGATCGCCTATGGGCGGTTATTTTAGATAGGTGTTTATTTGGGGGTGAAGTTTTTGTAGATGAAAATTTGAAAGCATCTATGTGTACTCTAGTTTGGTATAAAATAACAGGACAACTTGAATATGCATATAATAATTAAGACATCAAGTCCAAAATATCTGTCAATTCGTTGTATAAACAAAAAGTTGCTTCAAAGAAATTAATTCGCTCAATACTTCTTCACTATTGCTGAATGAGTTTGAAAACAAACAAGTTATATTATTTATTTATTACAAAAATTAAATACAGTCTATATAATATATAGACTGTATTTAGTATATATATAAGTTCTACTCTCATAGGAACTTAAAAAGAAGTACCAAATATGATTAATACGAGTTGCCAATTGATACTGAAGTGAATAAAAACATGTGGGTCGTAACTTTTATTGTTTTATTATGCTCAATTTAGCAGTTGTGATAACCCTGAGCTATTATTTGGTCCATTTTTTCCACCCAAATTTGGCTGTTTTTTCGTTTTACTGCCCTGAGCGATCTTACAGTAGATCCCGGTAATATGCCTATTACTCATACTTTAGTGCAAGAAAAGGCTCAAAGCCAATTTGAAAGCTGCACAGCTGCAGCATGAATCTGTTGCAAGTAGTATATATACTATATACCAAGACAAACATTTGACTAACTGGCGCTAAATATGAAACATATGTACCTATTTTGACTTACGTACAAATTCAACTTAAAGACAGACTTAGGAACAGATCTTGTTCGTAACCCGGGTACTGCCTATATTTTAAAGAGTACAGACTATGGATTATTTTATTTCAAAATATGTTATTTTAGGACCAAAATTATATATTTTTTTGTTCAAAGAAAGATCAATATGATGCCATAATTGACTTTCCTATATACAAAAGAAATGTGTAAGTAAGTTTACATCTATCTATAAACAAGCAAATAAATAAATACAAAAGAACCCACATGCAGTTATATACAAAAACACACAATTATAAAAAATATATATATAATATATTGGAGTTTCAGAGGTGTATATGAAAATCTAGGAGATCATTATATTGTAAAAGTTCATCTTTAAAATTTATTTTTAATTAGATTATAAACCCGAAACGAGTATGACACATTCAACATTTGAATAGCAAAAATATACAGATTAGGTAGTCGGTTTAAAAGTTCTTATTGATTTTTTTTTGCAATTGTGATGAATTAATTGTCTCCATTCTTGACAATTATCTACTTTTTTCCTCCATTGGTCTAGGGCAGCGATTTTCAACAAGTGTGCCGCGGGGGCTTTGAGGAGGGTCAATCCAAATTCCAAATTCAACACTATTCCATTGCCTGTGTTGGGTAATTCTCAGAGATAAAGTTTGGATTATCTCCCATTCTAGCCTAATCTGGCGACCCTCAAAGAGAGACTAATTTCCAAAACAGTCTTCTGCTTCTGTACAATTTTCATATTAACAAAAATGCACAGCAACTTTTTGCCTATTTGTGTCTTCATTCCATGTCCACATAATATGATCGAGAACTTTTTCTGTTCAAGCTTTCAAATTTTAATAATTCATTCAATAATGCATTTTAGCTAGGAATAAAATACAGATAAAAACAGAGATACAAAGCATCAAGGCAACAATGATGATAACACAACATAGAAGAGACCAGCAATAATAATACTGTATATTTTTGAATATAAGACATGGTTTTTTTACTAAAAAAAATGAACCAAAATCAGCAGTTCGACTTATACAAAAAATAGCCAATACTTTTGCCTATATGAATACATTATCAATTGACACAATGCATATTAGCAAACGATAATGCCCATTGTTTTAACTCAATTCATTACCATGGTTTTGTATGAAATGCTATGTAGGTAGTATATGGTGCATATTGTGTAATATCCTTTTAAAATCATTTTCAGGTAGATTTGTCATCACTGATGAGAATTTCACTTTTACGACATGAAAGCAGCAATCAATATGTTGAAGATGAAAATAATTCATGTTTCAGTGACAGCTGACCAAGTACTATAAACAGTGTATTCATAAGAAGGGGAGGGGGGGATATCTCTCATGACAACATGATGGCAAAAAAACTTATATTCGAGTCCGTTGATTTTTTTAAATGTTATGCTCTATTCAAAACATGTCTTATACTCACAGTTGACTTATATTCAAAAATATATGGTAATAATAATAATAGTAAATTAAAACATAAAGGATGAAGTACAATGAAAGGACAATATAATCACAACAACAAAACTAATGAAGGAACACAAAAATTAATACAGTAGTCCCCCTTTATAACGCTGGTGTTGGGGTCCAAGAAAAACAACTGTGTTATAACTGGACTGTGGATAAACCAAAGTCAATTATGAGTGCCAAAACAAGTTCACAAAGGTATTGTTTTCATCAAAAAATCAAAGAGATTATGTATAAAACAATTATGTTAATTGATTGAAAATTTAATTTAACATTTTAGTCATATTAAGTAAGTCTTGATGAAATTCTGTTTTTTATATGCGTTTTTCTGGACCAGTGGGCAATAATATAGATAAAGATGTTTGGGTCTGCCCAGCTTATATCACGAATAGCACTATATTGTGGGATTGCTGTAATAAGATTTATTATCTGCAAAGAGACGATAAGAGCAAATCTTTGCAGAAACAAATATGATGGTGTGTTCTCAAGGAGGGGATATATCTAACACAGTAGGTAGTGCTCTAAGAAAACAATAAGCTCCAAAACAACATTAAAAAGCAAATAACAAACAATAAAACAGGGTAACTTGATTCGTACCCGCCGCTCGTTCTGCAGCTGGAAAACAAATAAAATATAGCATAGAGTGTTTTTTGCATTTTCATATAAAAAACGGCTGAAACCAGTACTTTTAAAACAATTTTAGTGTCATTCACCCTCAATAAGAAAAAATGATGGCAATATTTAAGTAATTTTGCAATTGCGATTAAGTAAAAGATTAGAATATAAAGAGAAGGTATGAAGCTAATTCAATTGAGAAATTGTCACAGAATTCAAATATTATTGTGTGCAATTATCTTTCTCTTACAAATAATGAAATAGTCTCATAAGGGAGGTTACTCTTGCATAAAAATATGAAAGTTTACCCTTGCCGTCAAAAATGACGGCAATATTTAAGTAATTTTACAATTGCGATTACGTAAAAGATTAGAATATAAAGAGAAGGTATGCAGCTAATTCAATTGAGAAATTGTCACAGAATTCAAATATTATTGTGTACAATCACCATTCCCTTACAAATAACAAAATAATGAAATAGTCTTTTAAGGGAAGTAACTGTTCAGTAAAAATGTGAAAATTATTTCCCTTGGTACAGACATAAAATACAGACATGCACTTGATGTATTAAATAAGTAGAAGATTTGCAGAACATCTTTTTTTGAGTTTTCTCTTCTGACACCATTTTCTTGCATCTTTTTTCAATTGTCTCAACTTTTTCAATTTTTTCTATTTTCTCACATGTTTTTTTAATAATTTTCTCACCCTTTTCAATTTTATCACATCTTTTAAATTTTTTCAACATCTTTTTTCATAGATAGAAAATCACATGATACGAGTTTACCCTTGCTGTCAAAAAATGACAGAAATATACAAGTAATTTTGCAAATGAAATTACTTAAAAGCTTAGAATATAAAGAGATGGTATGAAGCTAATTCAACTGAAAAATTGTCACAGAATTCAAATATTATTATGTACAATCATCTTTCTCTTAAAAATAATGAAATAATCAAATAGTCTTCTAAGGGAAGTAACTCTTGCATAAAAATATGAAAGTTATTTCCCTTGGTGTTACTGATAAAAAATATCAACATACACTTGGTGTATTATATAAGTAGTTCATAATTGTTTGCCAGAAAGAAAGATGTATTTTTTTTATGCTGAACTTTCACCAATCAATGGTTACTTAGTCCTTTAATTACTTTATTTTCCACTAATTAGATAGAAACAGACGAACTAAGCATCAGTAACTTACTAGTTAAGTATTACAATGTTGATGTATCCAATTTAAAAGTAAAAGTTCTGCAATAAACATACCTTCTATTTTTGCATATTCGGATATCTTAGTGTAGTTGACAAGGGCCGCACTTTCCAAACACTTCTTGATAACTTTCCTTACTTCTTCAGGAGTGACTGGTGTAACTATATCTTTCATCAGAACCTAAAATAAAGATATACAGATTTTAAAATGAACAGCCTATGATATTCCATGTTTATACAGGTAAGCAAATAACACATTCCATGTTTATACAGGTAAGCAAATAACACATCTGAGTAGGACTATTTTTAGAATTAAAATAACAGAAAATGTTTTTTAAATAAAATTAAAAAACGGTTTTTGACTATAGTTAGGTCAATAAATCCCAAGTTAGGTACAAATGCCAATGAGCCATATATCTTATCTTAAATTGTAGGATTAGTTGAAATACAGTAAAATTCCTCTGCAAGGTGCAATATTACAGGCAATTGAAGTCGCAGCTCACAATTATAATCAAGATAATCAAATTTTACTAAGACTCTTAACAATTAAATTCATACAAGAAAATTTAAATAGTAATATCAAGGGAATAACTACTGATCAAATTTAGCCCTCTTTCCACCTTTAGGCAAATTTTCTTTTTTTCATATTATCAAAATAATAATTTTAACAAATTTTTTCTCAGTCACAAAAGAGTTCCGCTGTCAATTAGGAGAGGTATCAAGCAGTTCCTGAAATTAAGAGTTAAACTTACGATGATATAAAAAATATTTTCAAGTGATTTTGATTGAATATCCTCATATTACACAACATTTTTTATTTCAAGTGAATCTTTACTTTAAGAAAAACGTTGAAAACATGTTGAATCTGGTATTAAGTACCATAGGGTGATTTTAGATGAGACTGGATCCATATTCAGCACATCCTGAGCTGCATTTTCAACCCATCTTGATAGCTTATGTGGTTGCAAAGATATGGAACATTTAGTTTTAGGCACTTGGGGAAATCTAACCAAAGTTTTGAGAAAATTGACGTTGACAGTATACGAACAAAGACAATTTCTAGCAATGCGGTCTTAGAAAAACTCATTAAAGCAGGTTTTAGATTATTAAACACTCATATTTTCAATGGGAATAGTTAGATAAGGTATTTATGAACCCATTTTGATAAAATCAAAAAATCACCAAAAATAACCTGCACTAGCTCTAGCTCAAAACTGACTTGTGTGACTTAATACCGGATTCAACGTGAGGGGGTCATAAAATATATCTGACCATTGAGATAAAAACATTTTAGATTTCTTCTTCTCATACAAACATGTAGTAACGAACCTCACCTATTTGATACTAAGGGTGGGAACACTGACCTTATATCTTTCTATTTTGGTTGTTCAAATGAAACAAGAACTTCAGTAAAATATACATGCTCAACACTTACCCGTTCTAACAAAGATAAAGTTGCTTTCAGAGCACCTTCAGGTCTCCCGAAAGGAAAGGAGTATCTAGAAAAAGAGACCAGGAAAATATTTAGAGTATGTAATAACAGAATTGACTTAAATATTAATACAGGTTGAGTACCCCTTATCTGAAACTCGGAAAACCAAAATGTTCCAAAATCCGTAACTTTTTAAAATCTAATGTGATATCACAAGTGGAAAATTTCACACATGATCTCATTGCAGTGATTCAAAGACTAGAGACAAGGCCAATTTCCAAGACATTTAACTCATTCTGACTAAAGTAAAAGCTTGGTTATCTTTGTGTAACTATTTTTTTACACCACAAACAGTGAGAAACGAAACAAGTCCCAATCAAAACAAATTATTGTCACCACCAGACCTACATGCATTAATCACTGTATTTTTTGCTTATTCTCTCATCTGTACAAAGATGTTGTTGAAAATGTCAAAAAAGGCTGCAGATACCCCTATGAGTAGCAAGTGATAAGAAAAAGAGAAAGCATTTATGTTTATCTCATTATGTATATGCACATATTCTAAAATCAAAAAATAATCCGAAATACTTCAGGTCCCAGGCATTTCAGATAAGGGGTACTCAACCAGTAATAATAAGTTTTATACATATAATTTAATTTAAAAAGAGTTCAAGGTCTACAACTAAATATCACATCATCACCAGTTGCTTCATCATACATTTAAGTTCCTATCTTGCTCTCAAATCCCTATCATATACATATGCAGGACAGATTTAGGGAGCAAATCCAAAGACTTATTTATATGAACTGTTCTGACACCAGAGTCGTGTAACTGGGCACTTGTCATCAAGCAGTTAAACATTTAGAGTTGTCTAGAAGCAAACTGAAAGTAGATTGACATTTGGTAGATTCTTCGGATAGTAATGCCCTTGTTGTTTCCATGATTGTCAACGTTGTTGTACTCACTATCTTACTCATCTTCTTACTCTTCATCATATGAAAAGACAAAGGCTTCCTCTGGTCAACAGACAGGCAGAACAAGAAGAAATTGTTCTGTTCACTTGGTTCTTTCAGCGGCCTAACTGGCAATGATTCATGTAGAAGAAACAGCTGGTTCTGTCGACTAAGAGAGTTTCCCTGTACATATACTGAGCGCAAAACAACACATGCTAATTTTTTTCTGTACATGTGTTCTGGGTCCAAACAACCGATGATATTTCAATGATTTCGACTTCCGGCTACCTCCATCATTATTTATAGAAAAAAATGCCTCTACTGAGTTTGGTCATTCACCTTTTATTCGAACACACAGATGGGGCTAGTAAAATAAGGAGCGAAAATATGTTGGTGGCTGTAAAGATTTATGATCAATGTTTCCTCTAACTTTTAGTAGTCAGTGTGTGCAAAAATTTTATGTTGTGCAAATGTTTTTCCCGTGACAAAAGTATGTGCACACTGAATGCTTGTGCAAATGTAAACTTGAAATTGTTAAAAGATAGTTTTGGCACAGCCTATCTCTTATGGCTAATAAAACTGTATTGGCCTGTTTTAATGTAATACAAGTATGATTGCATTCTACAAAGTAATGTACTTAAGATTTTATTCTATACTTTGAATTACTACATTACTTTAACTAACCTTTGTGTGCACATTAATTTCTTTTATGCCCTGGTTGCAAAACGTGTGTGTATGCACACAGCTTAGAGGGAACTATGTTCACGCCTCCACCAGTTAAGTAATTTGGACAAGTATTTTCTTTTGTTTCTATTTTTTTAGTGCAGTAGTTTGTGTTTGTTAATAAAGTAAAAAGAATTCCTCCCGTTATCACTCTGAAAACCTGAAGTGAAGCCACAAATGGGAACAATTCCGTCTCTCTTTTCCTTCCCTTATTTATTTATAATGCTTCCATGGGTATCTCATTATAAAATATTGTTTCGTCAACATTAAAAAAAATACATAAAAAAAATCAAAATATCATTACAATAATCACAGAGCATGAAAAAAATTATACATCATTATCAATAATGGAAAACACTTCATTTAGATAAATTTTTGTGAATTAATTAATTTAAAAAAGAAAATGTAATTACCTGAAGTTAGTAATCTGATTTTCTAATAGTACACGCAATCGCTCCTTGATTTCATCGAACTTTTCCTTCTCAGATAAAAGAACTGTTCCGATGCCATCAGGTCTGTGAAGAGAATTGAATGAAAACAATTTAAAATATTAAAAGATCAATAGTTTCTTATCATCATAGATTTAGTTGGTAGGTAAAGATCTGTATTATTGTCTAAATGTTCACTACTACATTATAACTACATGGAGTAGGAAAAGCATAATATTATGTAAAGAAAGAAAGAATAAATATTTAAGAAAGAAAGAATATATCTCCAACTTCCTCTTTTTGATATGAGCAAAATATGTCATTTCTTTTTTTCAGTAATTCCTTCTTAAACGACAACCTGATTTTGTTGGCCATTGAGCCAGGTATTATCGTCGAAAGGCTGAGGAGCGGAAAATGGCCAAATATTGCTCACTGACCAATAGGTATGAGTTTGTACCGGTTGCAGTCGAGACATCTGGCTTGATTGGTCCCAAAGCATTGAAGCTCATCCATGCTCATCCATCCTCACCCACACACATATATACACACAAACATACTGTATATAAGACAGACATTTTTTAAAAAAACTATGCAAATATTACACTGCGTCCAATGGCTACTCAAATATATAGGCTTTAATTCAAGACATGTTTATCCCAACATAAGAACAAATGGTTGAAGTAAAGGTAATTCGTCATGATCAGCCTTTAAAATCCGATTTTGGATATAGGCCTCCCCCAAGGTCTGTTGTAAGTGTAAGAGATGGGGAATGATCAGTATTACCCTGCCACTCTGGCCCATGACATATTGCCAGGGGTGGAGCAATCTTAGTCTGACAGCTCAGTCTTTGCCTCCTCTACAATATGGAATGTACTCAGTAAAGTCCTAGACATATCCACTGCATGTCAGCTTTTTGATTACATCCATTAAAAAAAATGTTTTCTTAGAGCTTTGAAAATGAGGTCCGTTTTTTTGGTTTTATTGCTAAACTCCAAATAAATGATAGACAAATAAACGAACAATCACATCTCCATTACATCCATTAAAAAAACGTTTTCTTAGAGCAGTGGTATTCAAACTGTGATCCACACAACCTTTCTAGGGGTTCCGCGAAACAAAGTGACATTTTCACAGTATACTTGATAATTTTTCATTACATAAACGATTCCTTCACAGCTTTTACATATCTTTATTCTATTTCTTTAACACGAACAGTGCCTTGTATATAAGAAAAAATTAACATTTTGCCTTTTTAATTAAAAACATCTTGGTTATTTACGTGAAATGGACGCTGTTCAGTCAGTAGTTGTTTGTATGTCTATTTTTCCTCAGTAAGTTTTGTTCTTACTTTTCCATTCAAGTGTGTATTTTCTATTTGGGTTCATACACACTCGGATAATTCCATAAACAAGGCCAAAATTCAATAGTTACATATATATGTAAATATATATATACATATGTAGAAGGGATGGTTGTTTTTTGAAGGGTTTCCCTAGAAAATTTAATTATTGAA
>VCCN01002112.1:4694027-4704162 GCA_006491835.1 Architeuthis dux | reverse complement strand
AAAAAAATTGAATTGTTTAGTAGTTATAGTTTTTGAAATCTGTCTTGTCAATAGATTTCTAGTTCGAGGAGAGATATTAAAGAATGGTGTACCATATTTAGAAATTCCATTAATTATTTTGAATGTCTCAATTAAATCCTCCCTCATTCTTCTGATTACTATCTGGAACAAATGAAAGCTTCAATCTACAAATGGGATTGATTGATCGCTGCCACTTGAGACAAGTTTGCTGGCTCCTAGGAGAGCACACTGTCATCATTGGTATCCGCTGGGGGGGGGGGGTCATTGGAACAGGCCTTCTCACTCACTCAATAAATGATAATGGTGCAGTACAATTGTTTTATGTAATCCTAAATTAATGTTCCCATATAAAAAGACTGTATTATTATTCGCTGGTGCTCATTCTATTGTGTCACCCCAGGGTCAGGTCATGCATCACCGTCAATAGTCAAGTGCACCATCTGACATCTATATAATACAGTGGGTCATACTTGTTTACACTACAAATGGTGGGTGGAATTCCTATCGTGTGACAGGTTTGCTACTAAGATTTATTCTGAATATACCCTTTTGACCCCAACCCTGGAAATATATACTTTTTGCCCCCACTGGTAAAGTGGCAGCCGACGCCCATGACTGTCATGTGTCCTCCATGGAGCAGTGTGTGCTTGATAAAGGAACTGGGTACACAGTCCAGTGCCTGCTTGGCAAGATGTTCTGTTATTCGGTGGCAGAGCATAGGCTGAGACGGCCACAGAACAATTTTGTTGCTGCATACAGTATCTGGTATTACTAAATGTTCACCCATCTAGGTAATGACCAGGCTTGACATCGCTTAACTTCGAGAATCATACGAGATCCAATACAATCTGGCCAGGATAGATGCTATATTAAGATATTCACCATCACTCATTAGTAGTTGGATAGAAACTTTCAATTAGTTTCTTCACAATTCTCACAACTGGTGTATCTAATGCGATTTGGCAGGGCTATATTAAGACAGGTATGTTTAGACACTCAATAGAAACCTTTGGGCAGTGATCACTAACAAAAGTCAGAATTTTCAAAAACAAGCAGATACAAAGTAGGAATCAATTTAGCATAAATTTACATTGCAAATTGAACCCCCCTCTAAAAAAAGTATTTAAAAGAAAAAATTGGAAAAAGGGGTGATAAATGAATGAGTTACTTCTCTTGCCTTTTGTTGGGCAGTGATCACTAAGAAAGTCTCAATTTTCAAGAAACAAGCCTGAACACTGCCGGACACAAACTAAGGGATCAATTTAGCATGAACTTACAATGCGAATTGAACACTTCACTAAAAACATTTAGGTGGAGAATTTAAAAAAAAAAAAAGAAGTTTTTTCTAGACATAATAATGAGTAAATATTTAAATTTTCAGCCCTCTAGCTCCATTAGTGTGGCCTGTACGCATCATACATACATACATAGCCAGGCAGCCGGAGCAACTTGAAAACTGAAGAAACCTATGTTAACAGTTTTGGTTGACAATTTCTAATATTCACCATCACTCAGTAGTAGTTGGATAGAAAAGTAACAACACTTTCAATCTGTTTCTTCATAATTCTCATAAAATATCACCAATCTTATTAGCAAGTTTGTTGAAGCAATAAGAATTTTGTTATACGCGTGGATTCAAATCAGTTCTGCGGGCAATTTAACATTAATTAGTAACAAATGCTTCAATCATGTATTTGTTTGGTTTGATCTTCTCTTAATGTCAATAGTACTTTCCAGTGCAGTTTGACTATATACTAGCTAATGAACAGAACAAAAACAGGTCTGGTTAGTCACTCAATAGAAACTGTCACGTGAGCAATGTCTTTTTGCTGTGTTGGCGGTGATCAATTAAAAAACTGAGTGATCAATGAATAAGTTACTTCTCTCATGTTTTGTTGGGCTGTGATCACTAAAAAGTGTGAATTTTCAAAAAAACAAGCATGAATGCTGCTGGACACAAACTAAGGGACCAGTTTAGCATAAACTTATATTGCAAATTGAACCCCTCACTAAAAACCTATTTAGAGGAATTTTGAAGAAACAAAAATAAGACATTTTTTCTAGTTGGAAAGTAAATTTTTTCTAGTTGAAAGAGTAAATATTTAAATTTTCAAGCCAGCCAGACTTAAAAACTGAAGAAACCTATGATGACAGTGTTGGTTGACAGTTGTCTAATAGTTTGTGCACAATGATACATTATGGGTTATGGAATAATAAGTATTACATACGAGGGTGAATCAATAAGTCTATAGCCTACACATAGTTATTAACTGAATTTTGTATGGAAATTTTCACTGTGTAAAGTTTGATCTATGTGATTAATATTCAGCACTGATTTAAGTGCATTGACAAAGAAGGAGATTATGTAGAAAAATTAATATTTGTTGTGTAAAATGCTTTTTTATTTATCTGGCTGTATTGATGTGTGTGTATATATATGAATGATTTGGCTCTGTGAACAGAGATTAGGAATGGTTTTTACATGTCTTTTCAGGTCTTAAGTCGGCGGGGCTTGAACGTGAATAGACCTACAGTCTGCACAATGGAGTTTTAAGGTGAAGGGCGACATGCGCACAGCTAACCAAGGGTTTTCATGCTATGGTCCACTGAGGTGAAGAGATCGAACCCTTGTCCACCATGTCTTTATAATTATCATATATATATATATATATATATATATATATATATATATATATATTTAAAATATGAAGGTGGTTCAATAAGTCCATAGCCTGACATGTAGTTATTAGCTGGATATTTATATTATGGATTTTTTAAGTGATTAATTGTATAATAGTTGATCTATTTGATTAATATTCACTACTGAAGTAAGTGCTTTGACAAGGAAGGAGATTATGTTGAAAAATGAATATTTGTTGTGTAAAATAAAGTGTAGCCATGTCAAACTTATTGACACAGCTACAGGCAGTATTGTCACTTATTTATTTATACTAGTATAGTACCCATCAAAAATGACAGGATTTTATATGTCATCTATCGATAAATTAATATTTTAGAATATTTCTATTTTTAAACATTGTTTTCAGTCATAAAAGTCTCACTCAGCTTTAAAGAGAGGAAGAGAGTGTAGCGACGAAGTAGAAATGGACTCGACTAAGGAAATGACCTGCTTGAGGTACAACAAAGAAAAAGCCAAGTAAAATGGGTCACCGACATATATGGACAAAGTGGAATGTGGGTGACCCATATGTTGAGCACCAGCAACCCGGATGTGGCGAGTTGCTGGCTATAACAGATCCTGGCTGCGTGGGCTCAGCAGTTCGCTCTTGACTCGCCACTAGAAGCCACACTTGAACCGTGTTTGGGACTTATACTGATGACATTGTAGCTGCTCAGAGTTTGTGATAGCTTATCAGTGATAAAGTGCCCCTTGAAGGAATCATTCCAGTGTTGCAGCATTGACGTGCCATTGGACTCATTGCATTGAAACTGCCAGTATTTTTCCACTCCCCATTTCTATCACAGAGAGTAAAACTTGTCTTCACCGTGAACAGACAAACAAAGAAACAAACTTCGTGACTATGGTATTTATATGTATAGATTATGTAAACTTGACAGATATAATCGGCTTTCCCACATTTATTTTTCTTTTGCAAAATTTATAGAAACATAAATCCATTGCTTTACTGTTGAAGTTAATGCATACACAAGAAGGATTAATGACAGTAGCTAAAATATGCCAATTGTCACGAATAACCAAAAACTATCAATAAAACCTTTTTATGAAGAGGTCTGGTTAGTCACTCAATAGAAACCATCACATGACCAACGTCTTTTGGTGATCAACTACAAAATGGGAATAATAAATCAGTTACTTCTCTTGCCTTTTGCTGGACACTGATCATTAAAAAAACAAGTGGACACAAACTAAAGGATCTTTTCAGCAGAAACTTACATTGCAAATTGAAGCCCCACTAAAAACCTATTGCCCTCTCCTCTAGGATTTTAGTAGGGCTTCAATTTGCAATGTAAGTTTCTGCTGAAATGATCATTTAGTTTGTGTCCACTTGTTTTTTTTAGTGATCACTTTCCAACAAAAGGCAAGAGAAGTAACTGATTTATTTTTAAAAAATAAAAAAAAATTTCTGAACATAATAGGGAGTGATACATACATACATAGCCAGACAGCCAGCCAGAACAACTCAAAAACTGAAGAAACCTATTTTGACAGTTTTGGTTGACGATTTCTAATATAAGATAAAAATTGCAAGCAACAAGAAAGAGTGTATATACAATGAAACAAATTCTGAATACAAATAAACCACTTGTATCAAGAGTAGACTTGTTCATCAAAGCAAACTGGTTGGGCACCAATCCAACTGTCTGGGTTATATCAATTGTTTCAACCCTTTTAAGACTAACCTATTAAGGTGCATAATGCCTGAATTTTTCATATTTTGGAGAATCAAAATCATGATGGGATATATTTGTCTCATTAAACATTTATTCCGGGATATATTTGTCCCAGTAGATATTTATTATTGTTTAGATTTTACCATCATTCTGAACCAGGGTGTGAAAAAGCATGGTAATGCAGTAATGCCACTATAAGGCACACCTGCTCATAGGGAGGCACAAATGATCAAAACAGCGAATGATAAGGGAGTTCAGAGATCTAAATCAAAGGTTCTTGACTTTGATTGAGAGGATGTAAGATACAATCTTAAACAAACAAACTGAATAAGAGATTTAAACTATATTTTATGGATAAATAAACATTGAATGCAAAAACAAAATATTAGCATAAGCATTTAGGAGGCACGATTGGTCAGAATTCTGTGTTACGAGGCACAAAATCATTTTATCACACCCTGCTCTGAACAGATATGAATATATAGCATATTTAAAAATTTGCATCATAAATTGCATTTACAATCAGTGACAGAAACACATGATGGCTAAAGTATTGATTTATTTCAGAGTCAATTTGCTCTCAAGGCAGGGAAAGTCAACTAGCCAAACACTTAGCACATGAAACAAGCCTGAAATTCAGACCATAGATGCACTAATTCTTTTATTGTGTGAAGATCTAGAAAGCACAGTTTTGCCGACTTTATTTTCAAGTTTACATCTAAAATTGAGTCAAAAAACATCTTAAAACTCTTAGAAACATCTAGATTCTCCAGATATATATCTAAAATCCAGGAAACATATTACATATTATTAATAAAGATATATATCTAAAAATCTAGGAAATATATTACATATTATTAATAAATTAAATCTGACTTTAATCTTCAACATTTATTTTATTAAAATATTACTTAATTTATTAAAAATATTATTTAGTTTATTACTATAAATTAAATAAAAATTAAGCCCACTTAACCGACATCAGATACAAGCATTTCTTTAATAGAAAGAGTGGGAGGGAATGCTTCGTGGATATGGTTTAAGGCATTTGCTATGTCAGTTTGTCAGTCAGTCAGTCAGTGACAGCTATCACTGCAATAGATGCGCGCATCTAAAAATATCATCATTGGTTTACATCACTAACATCTCAAGTCATATGCAAGTTAGAAGCCAAACAGCCGAATTCTGTTTAATGCTACACATAGTGACTAAAAGGCTGATCGATATAGGGAACTATTGATTGATTTCCCACCTACCCGCCCGGATAAGAAATACAGTGACTCCAAAATCAGCATCTTGAGTAATTTAGGAATGTCAGTTACTCAATATAGTCCGCACCCAATGTACCAGTTAACATTCCATTAAGGGTGGCGCTATTCTCCTAGAGGGTTGCAAAGACATGTTTTTAGATCAGTCCTTTGTAGAATATCCATTGATCTAAAGATTACGTTTGAATGTGAGCCTGATTTCAGAGTTTCTAATTTGATTGCTCTTTGAGGCTCTAATACTGAGTCCATGCACAGAGACGTGCTGAAAAAATATAACTGGGTGCCAAGAATAGATATATATATGCTAGAATGAAGTTGGTCCATGGATATACGAAGGGTTCCAATTAAAAAAGAAAAGAAAGATTGTCTACAGCTGAGAGATGAAAACAATTTTTTTTTTTAAATTAAGAGAAAATTAACAAATTAGATGAAAGAAATGGACTTTTCACATACAAATTTAAGTTTCACAGATATTAGGTTGGAACAAAACAAGAACCATAAGTTCAACGATGCGTCCACTATCCTTACATCCATATCTGTGATTTCCGATTTCAAAGGGATTCTAAACGAAGTAGTAGTAGCATTACTAGTTGTGGTAGTAGTAGCAGGAGGAGGAAGAAGAGGAAGGTGAGGATGGTTCACCCGAAAATCTGGCTATTAAAAAAAAAACAATTAGAAAGTTTAAAGTGTACAATTTCTATCAATAATTTGTTCTGGAGTCTTAGTGTATGGTTATTTTATTTGATAAGTGGGCTTTAAATGAGTATATATAAAATTTTTAGCTATAAAGTTAGCTGGAAATTGAAAACTTTAGCTGACTTTAGCCATTTTTGAAGATTTTTTTAGCTATTAATAACAAATGATACTTGGCAACACTGTAAAAACAAACGATTGATATGTTATTTATTGATCAGAATAGATTTGTTTTAATGACGTCACACACATTCTATTCTTGACATTATATTATATATGTATATACCCCCTTCCTTCCTCTTTCTATTCTTTACATAAACAGAACCAACTGACAGACCGACCAAAAAATGTCTAATAGAGATGTGTTGCCTTTTTTAACCACAACTTTAAAACGTCATAACTTGGATCAAACAACTTTATTAGTCAATGTAAGCATTATCAGAATCGACACAATATTGCCAATGATCCAGAGGTGAATATATATGCCCATAAAACATATACATGCTAATAAAGACTTAGTAAGATAACCAATAGAGTATTTTTAGATAGAATGCTCTCATGGTGAACAGTCAACATCATTGAAATATAACTTCTGGATTCAAGAAATATAAATTCAGATTATGATTGGTCAAATTTAAGGATTCTGAAATTGATTGTCAACATAGGTTTCTTCAGTTTTTAAGCTGGTCTGGCTGGCTATCTATCTATGTAAGTGTCACACGTACAGGCCATATCAATGGAGCTTTAAACATTTACTCATTATTATGTCTAGAAAAAACGTTTTGGTTTTTGAAAATTCCTCTCTTAAATATTCTTTTTTGGGATGGTATAATTTACAATGTAAGTTTATGCTGAATTGGTCCCTCAATAGAACCCTCATGTGACCAACCTCTTTTGGCAGCATGCAATTGTTGAGGTGATCAATTAAAAAATTAGAAAAAGAGGTGATCAATGAATAAGTTACACTCTTATGTCTTTTGGGCAGTGATCACTAAAAAAGTTTGAATTTTCAAAAAACAAGCGTGAATGCTGCTGGACTAAAGGTCTAATTTAGTATAAACTTACATTGAAAATTGAACCCCCACTAAAAAAATTATTTTTTTCTAGACATAATAAGAAGTAAATGTTTAAATTTTCAGTCCTCTAGCACCATTGGTGCGGGGTGTACACGTGATACATAGATAGCCAGACCAACTTAAAAGCTGAATAAACCTATTTTGACAATTTCTAACAACTTTCATTTAATGTCTTATTGATCTGATGTGAATTTGTGTGAATTGTTTTATATTTGTCTTAATATATGATGATGACCTTGTTAAAGAAGACAAAGTTTAGGACTCACTCCCACATGAACTGTCCTCAAAAGAATGGCCAAAGCACATTATGTGAGAGGTGTCCAATAAATCTTGTAGCAGAAGAAGTATCAATATCAACAAATTCTATCTTATATCAATATTGAATCATCACAGATGTGCTGAAGACGGAAGGTATTGTATGAATGTCAAGTAAGAGGAAGGTTTTAACCATAAGGACAAAGAGACTCACAGCTTTGTGTGTTTGGGGATTAGTATGCAAATATGCTGTGCACATACATTGTCTTGTGTGTTTGTAACTGTGTAGGTGTAACTGTGAGTGTATGTGAAAAGAGAGAAACTGATACAGGTGTACACAGTCATATGTGTATAAATGAGAGCATGGGTTGGGGTTTTAAAAATCATGTACAGTACAGCTGTGACCAATGGGGGGAAAAAACCAACAAATTAGAAAGGCAAATGAAAATATATGATACCTAATCAGAGGTATATTATTCTGTGTTCTTTACTTCAAAATAAATAAGCTAATATTTACTGCACTTATAAAACAGAAAATGTCAAATAAATAATAAAGAGGAAATCTTCAAATCAGAAATAGTGTGCAGTCAACCTTGGGTAATTTGCAAATTATATACAATGTTTCAGCATCTGGAAGAAGCATGGACAATAGGGTTGTCATATCTGAACATTCAAAAACGAGGACATTCCCGATCACTGTCATTCAGAAAGAGGATATTAACATAGCCCACTCATTGTTAAAAACAGTGCACAAATAAAAACAATTTAAAAATTACATTTATTCAAATCCTTTATGGGATTCAAATGGTTCTTCAGACAATTGAACTTCTTCTTGGCCCTGCATTATAAGGGTTACCCCTTTTAAAAATAAAAATTTCTGTTTACCCCATCACACTCGGATTTTACACCTGAAGAAGGCCGAAGAATGGATCGGTGAAATGTTGTGTTTACAACACAAACAACAAGAAGGAGTTCAATCATCCAAAGAACCATTTGAATATTAATGACCCTTCCCAAAACTATAGAAAATACCATTATGGGATGTTTTCTTTCAAGGGGGAGATAATCGTTCTTTTTAAAAACAGTAGTTACCTCCATTTTATATGCCTTTTGTTGGACATTACCAAAAAATCTTACTGTCACGAATTTGTGTCAAGACACACCAGATACAAAAACTCCAGAAGACTAAAAAATGGAACGCAACAATGTTCAGCTACATTAAAGCAATTGTCATCCCAACAAATGCCAGTTAAGTACCTCGGATTGTTTGTGCTAAACGAAGGTCTTAACAAAGGGCAATTTCTTTTATTTTGAACCATAGCAGGAAAGCTTCCGGCAAGGGTTGCCAGATTTTTTAGAGCCAAATTTCACGAATTTGGCTTTTTTTCAACCATGCTGGCTTCATGTTGGCTTCATAATTTCAGTTTGGCCTTTTGGCCTTTTCCTGGCTTTTTTACACTTGGATGGCTTTAAAATAACTATAAAGTTAGCTGGAAAAGCCACCATTTTAAAGACAATTTTAGCTATAATAACTTGGCAACATTCAAAGCGTACTCATTAACGTTGTGTTGTATGTGTTATTAATTGTAATCAATTTCTTCATTTTTTCTTGATGGATACACCTACACTGTCAGCCTGCACCCCCAATGAAAACCATTGGGTATGCCCCTGCTTGTACCTAATAATGATATTATTATTATTACGATCATCATCATCATCATTTTCGTTTCCTTCTTCCTTCCTTTGTTTCTTCTCTCCTTCCTTCTCTGACCCTTCTGGCACCCCTCTTTTTCTGCCCCACAACATGGGTAGCGTAGGTATATTTTAATTCCCCCTGGTTGTAACATGATTATATGGATTTCATAAAATAAACAAGAAAAAGAACAGACTGTTCAAAACCTGTGACGTTGTTAATACAATTTTTGACAGCATTTGGCATTTGTTTCTGTAATAAAACTATTTGTTTCCAATTGATTTTTCAAATTAATCCCTATTAAAATGTCCGAAACAAAAATAAATAATCACTGCATCAAAAATAAAAATATCATCTGAAATGCAATATAATTCATTGGGAAATGAAAAGGTTATAAATATATATATATATGAAGTGTATACATTAGTTATAAAAGCTGTATAGTCTTTCTTCCTTTCTTTTTTTCTTGTACTTTCTATTTTTTTATCTCGAGAATTGATCTGAAAAAAGGAATAATATGACGTAGAGTGACGTAAAAAAGAAAAAAAATATTCCTATTTCTTCACCCACTCTTTCTATCCTTCTTTTCTTAGGAACGCTATGAACCAATTCAAATTTGGTCTGAATAAAAAACTTTTTGGCATTCAGAGACCTATTGTCTTTCATCACAGTAAGTTAATCATGACAATGAAAAACAGGTTTTGGCAATCAAAAGTCTTGGAATATACAAAACAATCCAATGGGTAGTTATTTTA
>VCCN01002112.1:4681042-4693795 GCA_006491835.1 Architeuthis dux | reverse complement strand
TTTATGTATTACAAAAATTAAATTATTTTTTGTGTTTGCAGGACCTAAACACAGTCTATATAATATATAGACTGTGTTTAGTATATATATATATATATGTTTGGCTCTCATGGCAACTAAAAAAGAAAACACTGTCTAAAGAAGTATCAAATACGATTAAAACAAGTTGCCGATTGATAGTGAAGTGAATAAAAACATGTGAATCATAACTTTTATTGTTTTATTATGCTCAATTTAGCAGTTGTGATGGCCTTTGAATAATAGCCCTGGTCTATTTTTACACCCAAATTTGACTGTTTTTCCATTTTACCGCCTTGGACGATCTTATGGTAGATCCCGGTAAGATCACATAGAGCTGGGCCAGAAGATAGGCGGCATGGGGGCACGTGGGTATGGGCCCACGATTTTCAGAGGGCTATTCCCCCTGGTAGAGGCAAATACTATTGTATATAGAGTACTCTAGTTTGAAATGGGGCCTACATTTCCTATCTGGCCTGGGCCTATTACCAGCTTTGCACAGTCCTGCTTTTTCACAACTTGTTGAAATAATAACCATTGCAAATTGCTTTAACCCTTTTGGTACTTCTCATGTAAATGACTTGTTAAGCAGATGGCCAGATAAGTTGATAACTTTTATTAATAGTGGGATTCCAATTCCAGAGATTATGATTTGCTGCAATATACACAATTGCCAAGTAACTATATATAATTAAGATGATCTGATTTCTGTATGTTTGTTGATCGGTTTGTTACCATAACACTGCACAAACAACACATCGTAGAACAATTTATGTTAGCACAATACTGTTAAAATGCTCTAACTTGAAGAATAAAACCATTTCCAGTGCAATCAAGCCATTAATTAAATATAAATCTTATATAATATGTCATGTGTATGTCTATATTTTTTGTTTGTTACATTTGTCAAAGGAGATAACTATTAAATGCTAATTATAGCATAGTCTCCCTTACCTTTTTTTTTTTAGCTAATAAAAAAAAAAATAACGAAAATATTAACTTTTTAAAAATGGTTCGTTGGGGACTTATCATGTGTGGCCACTTAATTTATCACTTAATGAGCAGTTTGAAATAGGGCCTACATCTGAGCTGGACCTATTACCAACTTTGCACGGGCCTGGTTTTTATGGACTGACCTCTTCCATTAAATAGCCAATTGGTTGGATAATTTCAGCAGGGTTTTGTTTTAAAGGACACTTTGACCACTGCGTAGTGAGAGGTCAGTCGTTATATAAATGTCCATTGTTAGAATAGAGGCAGATAAGATGATCAATAACTCTTAACTCCCTTGCAGAGTCGACAGTTGAAACGTAGGAGGAGGATGCAGCCAGGCAAACTGTATAAACAACAGGTCTGGTTAGTCACTCAATAGAAACCATCATGTGACCAACGTCTTTTGGCAGCATGCCATGTTGGGGGGTGATCAATGAAAAAATTGGCAAAAGGGGTGATTGATGAATAAGTTACTCCTCTCGCATTTTGATACATACATACATACATACATAGCCAGCCAGGCAGACCAACTTGAAAACTGAAGAAACCTATGTTGACAATTTTGGTTGACGGTTTCTAATACAGGAGTCCCCCAATATAGTGCGGCTCGATATAGAGTGGTTTGATGGTTGATTGGTAAACCCCCCAACATTTTTAACTATACGTAATGCAGTAACGTCCACTCGTCCAGAAAACCACAAATAAAAACTGAATTTCATCAAAATACTAACTTAACATGACTAAAATATTAAAGCATGACACCCGTTTTTTTCTGGTGGTTGCGATGCAGAAAACATTAAAACAAAACAATCAGAACATATATGCAAATAGATTAAATGTTATTTAAAAGGTGCGGATGGCCTAACGGTTTGTAGCTCGGAAAATAGAATTGGCGAGCTGAGTTCAATCGCAGCTGAGACAGTTTGCATTCACTTCACACTAATGCCTTTGGGAAAGGCATGAAACCCCCCCCCCCTCCAGCTATGGTAAAATAACAGCAGACTTGGCTCACCAGCCTTGGTTGGCAATCTAGCCTAGCCTAGGAAATGAACAATTCTGAATTCAAACGTGACGAGTTACTATGGAGATTTTCATTCATTTATAATGTTGTGGACAACCTTCACATTCTTGCACCAAGACTAACACTCATCAAGAGCAGGCTATTATAAATTCTTCTGTGAGGGAAGCCAAAATATTAGGTGTGTGCAGTTTCCAATGAAAAAAACATTTCAACTGTGTATTCAGTCTCTAGTTTTAAAAAAAGATAATTACATGGTGTTTTACACATAATTTCTTTGATTTTGAAAGGAAACAACATCTTTGTTTACTGGTGAGCTTGTAATTGACTTTTGATTATCCGCGGTTCAGTAATAAGGCGGTTGTCTTTCTTGGACACCCAACACCTGCGTTATAAAGAGGGACTATTGTATTAAAGAATGAAAATCAACTTAGGCTGGGATTAAAGGTAACTTAACCTAAAAATAAATGAGTAGTGTAATTCCTCCTGGATATTTTTTCTCTTTTATTTTCCCTTGCAATGAAATCTGCTTTCATTGTACAGTAGTATTCCACAGAAATGAAGAGGACTGAAAATACAATGTTCCACCTGAGAAAACAAAATGAAATATACCACTTTTTATTAAATTTGACTAGTTTTTACCTTCAAACTAATTTTAATTGTTTTTATACAACTTATTAATTCAGGCCACTGTTTCTATATCAACGAATAACAGCGCAATCAGAAATAAAGAGTAAACCTTCAGTGAGAATCAATCTCATACCCGCATTGTCAGAGGGAGACTAGTTTGCACCTACTGCTTTTACCAATTGGCCACAAAGACTTCATGGATTAGCAGAAGCTGATTAACACTTATAAACTAACTCCCTACAACCGACTCTCTGCACCATATTTATGTTGTTTTACATATGAGAGCTAGTAGTCTTTTTTATAAATCAATCTTTATTATTATTGGATGAAGTATTGTAACACTCCATTTTTTATTAAGTTTGACTTTATTTTATTTTATTTGACAATGAAATGTGTTTTTTATTTTATTTTTTTGTTAATTTCCTTATTTAATTGCAGAATATTTGAAAATTTTAATAATTCTAGGCAATCTTAATTCAATGAGCTGATGTATGGTCACAATGATATAAAGCGACATCTAACTGGTACATCGCAAATCACACAGTCCATCTAGTGTTGAACTTCACTGTTTCAACAATACGTGGTGCTCGGTCGATAGATATGGTTCACACTCTGGATTGTTCTAGAATTGTGTCGAACATTCTCGGTACGTAGTAGTCATAAGTATAATAAGTTTTTTTTTCATGAATTTAAAATCCATGATTCTTTTTTTGTTACATAACTTAACCACATAAACGTAAATGCAATTGTTCAGTATTTTCTGACTTGGGGCACTGTGAAAAACTCCTTATACACAAAGGGCACCGTGATTCGAAAAAGTTTGGGAATCACTGGATTAGTCAATAACCTAAGTGAGTCCCAATGAAGTTTAGATTGAAGAATTTTCTCCAAATCAGCAATCGACCTGAAGCAAGAGAGACAAAAAAAGAACACACTGCTTTCAGATGGTATGTACAAAACCAAATAAAAATAGATTTTCATTTTTTTCTCTCTCTTAGAAAAAAGGTGATATCTTCATTCAACAATGCTCTCTACTTAATAGGTCTAGATTGGAATCACACAATTATAATGTACTCATCTTGAACTGTTGTAGGTTAACTACATGCATTCATGTACCAGAGAGAGAAAGAAAGCGAAAAGCAGTCTAGCATGGACTTTGAAATGCTATCAGCAGAAATGAATATGAAAAGGGGAAGAAAAGATAAAAGACAGGTCTGGTTAGTCACTGAATAGAAACAATCACGTGACCAACCTCTTTTGGCAGCATGCTGTGTTGGGGCTGATCAATCAAAAAATTGGAAAAAGTGGTGATCAATGAATAAATTACTTCTCTTGCCTTTTGTTTTGCAGTCCAAACTTTTGAGGGGTGATCAATAAAAACATTGGAAAAAGGGATGATCAATGAATAAGTTATTTCTCTCGCCTTTTATTGGGCGGTGATCACTAAGAAACGTGAACACTGCCGGACACAACCGAAGTAACCAATTTAGCATAAACTTAAATTGTAAATTGAACTCTCCACTAAAGACCTATTGGGGAAGGGGGTTAAAAAAAAACATAAGGAGTAAATGTTTAAATTTTCAGCCTAGCTCCACTGGTGAGGCCTTTATGCATTATACATACGTAGCAGAAGCCAGCCAAACTTAAAAACTGAAGAAACTTATGTTGATAGTCTTGGTTGACAGTTACTAAAAGGCATCACTGAAAAATGGTACAGAAATGGAAGATTGAAGTATTTAAAAGAAAATGAATAGAATTAAATGAAGAACTGGAAAAATGAGAGAAAAGAAGGCAAGAAAAAGATTTTTTTATCTATCTATATAATAATGTGATTTTTTTTCTGTTTCTCTGTCCGTAACAATGGACTCTTCCACTTAGTGCTGCAGCTAAGGCGAACAGGTTACTAGGACTGATTAAGCACACCTTTTCATAAATAGACAAGGACTCGTTCCTTATACTATATAAGGCTTATGTCCTGTCACCATACTTGGAGAAAGATAAAAATCCTTTTTAAAAATTCCAGAGACGAGCAACTAAGTTAGTACCAGAATTAAAAAGTATGAGTCATGAGGATAGGCTAAAAATGTTAGGATTAACATTGTTAAAAAATAGGAGAGATCAGGGAGACTTAATAGAAATGTTTAAGATTATGCATGGTTTAGAAGTAGTAAACCCTGATGTATTTTTTTACTAGAAGGGGGTACAAGGAACTGAGAGGCCACACATATATGGTAAAAGAAAATAGAAGTAGATTGAATATCAGAAAATTCTTTTTTAGCAATAGAATGGTAGGACTTTGGAATAGATTACCGGAATATGTAGTGCTATCAAAAGATGCAAATGATTTTAAAAAGAATATTGATGTTTATTACACCACTGCAAAGGTTTAAGGCCGTAGATATTGTCTAAATATGATTGTCATGATGTGTGCTTGTATATACAAATTGTATACTTTTTTTTTCACACTAAAATAAAATGTTCAAAATATATGATTATATACTATATTTAGTAAGTATTTGGAAAATTTGTTACGATTTAGGATGTGGTATTGGTACGTTTGATGGTACGAAAATATATATCAGCCACTATTTGGAACAATGAACTCATTCACTTCATTCAACTAAAACCTCAGATGAAATTGCTTAGATGTAATCATTTATTTACACTATTAACAGCTTTGAAGTAGTGGATTATTAAGTCTTAAAGTAAACTGTAGTTGGTTTGTATTTGACTTTAGGTTGAGTAGGTCAGCACTGACTCTCACACAAAAGCTGTTCTGACAACTACGGAAGTTTGTTACACAGGAAAAGCAATATATGTCTGTGGATTTGGAGTGGCTCCAAATATGGACATTAAATTACTGGCTTTTGATTGGTTGCCTCTCTTTGATTAATTGACAGAAAAGAGATAGATGTTGATTGGTATATGTATTCACTAGTTTCTATCTGTCCACACAATATCTCCAAAAGTTCTCAATGATATTTTGTGGAAGGGTGGGCTATGGCCTAAGGAAGAATTGATTAAATTTGAGGTCGGATCTAAGATTTTTTGCAGTTACCTCCCATGCATCGTAGCTATATGTCCACACAATATCTCCAAAAGTTCTCAATAAAATTCAATGACATTTTTTGGAATGGAGTAAGGAAGAATTGGTTACATTTTGAGGTGGATCCAGGAATTTTTTTCCGATAGGGAGGTATTTGTTTTCATACATTTATGTATCCACTCAGGTTTGTTCATACAATATCCCAAAAGTTCTCAATGAATTTCAATGACATTTTCTGGAAGGGTTGGCCATGGGCTAAGGAAGAATTGATTAGATTTGGGGGCAAATACAGGAAATTTTTTACAGTCACCTCCCCCTGCATTGTAGCTATATATTAACTGATTTTCATTCAGTTTTTAGAGAAAATAATAACTTCTTAAACTGTTTCTTCAAACATTGTATATAAAGACATCCAATATATAAACAACTATCTATGTAATGAACAGTGACTTTTTCTATTTGTTTCTCCATCCGTAACTTCCATTAAAGTGCACAGATATTACACTTTGATCCTAGGCAGAACACACATATACCCTAGCAGGAGTGCCAATGAATAAATAATCCCGCCATTTTTGACAGGTACCATGCTAGTGTATAATATATATGTATACATAGGTACATCAATAAGTCTGCAGCCTAACAATGAAAAAATCATTTATCTTACACAACAAATATTGATTTTTCCACAACCTCCTTACTTGTCATTGCACTTAATTCAGTGGTGAATATTAATCAGAAAGATCGAATACAGGAATGTTTTGATTAGTGCAGGTTTTGATGTAGTATGGTTAAGGTATTTCTGTACAAATTAATATAACTAAGTATAAGCTAAAAAAAAAAACACATTAAATTATAATAAGACCTTGAACAATAAGTAAATATTTGGAACAAATATTTTGTATATTGTAACTACACTAATCAAGGTATGTCTACTCGGATGGTGTAATGGTTAGCACGTCTGCATTACATGCAGAAGGTCCTGGGTTTGATTCCCAGTATGAGCAAAGAGTGTGGAGAACTCTTCATTGGGACAAATTTCTCTGTGCACTCAGCAGCTAATTGAGTACACGCTAAGCTGTGTGATCATGGTGGAGGTATCCCTTCGGTGGACTTGCATCCTGTCAAGGGGGTGGTCATGAGAACTTGTAAGAATAAAGTCCTGGCCACAACCAGACTTGAAACTTGCAAGGATCACTAAGCCGACGCATTCATCAGAAACCGGGTCTTTATCACTGGGTTTATACTCCATTGGGAGTTGTCTCTTAAGAGACGGACGCTTTACACTTTACTTTACTAATCAAGGTATATCTGTATTATAGTGAAAATTTCAGATCAAAATTTGGCTAATAAGAATGTGTCAGGGTACAGACTTATTGAGCCATCTTTGTACATTTTCAGGTTTGTCTTGGTATGTAAATTGGCAGAGAGTTTAAAGCAGTGGCAATTTGCCAATTGAACACTTCCCAACTGGACAGTTACCCCATCTACGTAAATACACTGATATAGTAAGGAATATTTTTCTCTAAAATAAAAAATAAATGATTCAAATTTTGTCCTTTATTTTAACCTGTTTACTGCCAAGTATATATTTTTTAACGTAATTCCTGCGTGGGGTTTTTGTCAATGAAGATAGAATGTCTACATTGCATGTTTAAAACAGTTTTACTTACATACAAAATTAATATGTACAACAGAATATCTAATAAATCGAATATATACATAAATGTGTCAAAACATTTTAATAACTTAAACAGGTATGAAATATCTTAAAACAAGGATCTATGGACATTACATTCAGTACATTCATATCTACTCTCTCGCCATTTTACATTTTTAAACATACTTTACACTTTTTAGTGAGGTTTTGCCATCTTGTGAAATAAATAAATCTCTATTGTAAGACGAGTTATCTTGTCCGTGGCACCGGACTGATGACTTGCTAAGACAAGTTATCTCGTCCCTGGCAGCGGACTGACGACTTGCTAAGATGAGTTATCTCGTCTGTGGGAGCAAAAAGATCAAATTTTCATCATATCGAAGTTTGTAGTCTAATGAGAAATTTATTCTGGACAATGCAGAATTTCTCAAAAGTAACGCCCAATTTGTCCCAAAATTACAGTCACATTGTGCAAGACTGGCTTGATGATAATTTGGAAGGTCGCTAGCTAGGACATTGTGGTGCTACCGAATGGCCCACAGGATTATCTGACTTAACTCTTTTAGATTTTTTTCTGTGGGAAGTCCTAAAGAACATGTCAACTGAATAAATGTATCAAAATGGACATCATAACCTCTGGACGACAGGAGTTGGTGTGTGCTATTTTTGAAAGCATTTCCTGCTTGCCTAAACAGTTGACCTTGGAGTCAACCTCAGTATCTCGAATTTGCTGCGCCTTTAGATAAAATCAGCCATCAGAGTCAACTCGTGGACAAGACTGGTTGCACCTATTTGACGTCTCCTAAATCAGGCCATATCTAAAAATCAGCTAAATCTTCTAAATGCTAACCACACTATTCTATTTTTCCTCCCTATTGTCTCCACTACTAAGCAGTACTAAAGCCACTAACTAATGCTAATACTTAAGAAGAAACAGATGAACTGAAAGAACTGACTGATCACCTTGTGTTTATACATAGAGAAAATGGTAGGTTGTCTTTTATATATCGTGTTTGACTTTGTGACTTCTTTCGAAGCCCAAGTCATCACAGATGGCAGTCACATTGAACCATAAATGTAACACATTGCATATATCCTATGTTTATTAGATCTGTAGTTTGTTTATTGCATCAATAAAATTGTTTTAGGACATCCTGAATGACAAAAGAAATAATAAACAGGTGGGGAAAATAACATGATACTTTTTAAACATTAATGTTGATAATTAAGCCAAATGTACTCACCATGGTTTTGATGCCTCTGCTTGGTCAGTCTGAAGTTTTTCTCCGCCTTCAACCTCCATCGTACAGTAAACTATTTTATTAGGAGCCAGGGAACGAAGATTTTTAACTTCAATGACATGAACCTGTAAGAGAAATTACAGAAATAAATTTATTAAAACGCTAGCAACATCATCTAACATTTACGAGGACTGTCTGGAGATTATCCAGCCAGTTAATATTAAGGAAAAATGGCCTAACAAGGGCAATGGTGCCTTAGTCCCCTTCAAAGTATTCCCTTTGGGACATCACGCTCTTATCCCAGCGTCTACTTTTCGAAACAGTCTGCTAAGTCCTCTTTCAGGATCGCCCTCAGCTGCCTCATCATGTTCTCCTTAATCTCATCCACGTTCTACAATCTCCCTTTCAATGGGGATTTTAGCTTTGGGAAAAGCCAGAAGTCACAGGGGGCTCAATGGATATTCACTGATTTACTCACTTGGGCATTGTGAATGTGATGGTGACTCATGTACACTAGCTCACTCAATGGCATCTCATTACTGACTGAGTAACCCTACAAGAGAGTGTGTATGCAGGCGCAGTAAGGTCTCCCATGATTGGTTGCCAAGTTACTTCAAGTCCACACAACCAGTTCCCTAGATATTCAAAATGGCTGGATACTTTCCGGACAGACATTGTATAAAATCAAAACATCATAATTTCAAATGAACCTTGGTCGTATAATCTTATCCACTTTTAATGCAATAGAAAAAGAATGTAATAATGCTAATAATTATACATGTATTCTCTGATAAAATGCTGCCATGAGTATATCTCTAAGAATTTATCAAAGTCTTCATAATATTTTTAGGGGCACACAAATATATCCTGATTTTTAGGCAATAGACAATATAAGTAGTAGTAAAATCAATTCTTACTCTGAATTGGGTATAAATAAATCCAACAATAAACAAGAGTAACACATGTTGGAGACATTTAGAGGCTATAAAATTTCCATGGCACATTCCACAATATATAGTTAATAAATTTGGTTTAATTCATTTCTTGTTGCTTGCAGCCAGGCCAGTCAGGGCGTTGGCTTGCATTATCAGTCTCCTCCTTAGGATGATTAACTGGATCACCATGGGAGGCTCTCTACATGACCTCTAGCTACTTATGGCACCTGGTATTTACAGATGGTCACCCATCTAGGTACTGACCAGGCTGAATGGTGATCATACGAGGTCCGGTGTGTCCAAGACAATTTGATCATAACATAAATTTGGTAAATTCTAGCAACAGTTACAATGACAAAGATAATTGAAAAATAAAAAATACTATAACAGGATTTCTAACTAATAAATTTCTTTTGAATGAATAACCCTTTGATTAAAACTAGGGCAGTGCCCATTGCAAATGTGCATGTATGGAAGGGGCCAGACTTTATGGTTTGGTGAGCAGCCTGCCATAATTGTCATGTAAAATAATTTTTCATCTGTCATACAAAACTTTAGATAATTCTAAAGAGTGGAAGTCAAGGGAGATAATGTATAGAAACTCTGATGAAAGATCTATAATCTTCAATTTTTTATTCATTTTTATTAGATTTCTTGTGAACCACTGATACAAAAAACTTGTGTGCTGACTAATATATCTGGCGAATGCCAACTTCGTAATTGTAGTTAGATGGATTCACTGAGCAATACTGATTGACTATCAGATGATTTGAGTTGTTTTTTTTCAGTCTGTCATATCTATTCTCTAGTCTATGGGAATCATGGCCTAGTGGATAAAAGGTTTGGTTAAGCATATCTAGTAACTTGCTTGGCTATTATGAGGTCAATCCCTGGGTCAGGTAGTGCAAAAAAGCCATATACTCTGATTCAGTCGAAGAGGTGGGCAAGCAACATCACAAGGACAAATTAACTAGGAAGAATTAACTGATTCAAGATTTCCTTTAGCATGGACAGCAGAGTGAGAACAATCTACCCTCATGGATTGAATAAAGAGTTCAGTTTGAAATTCCCAGAAGGTTACCGACTGACAACAGATACCTGAAGAAGGCCTGAGGGTACAAGGGCCGAAATGTAGTGACTATAACACCAAGATGAGGACACTAGTCTGAGTAAATCAGTGTATAATAATTCCTAATCTTAGAAATTCAGACAAACATTAGCACTAAGTGAACATAATCAGCCTCAATAACATTTGAATTTAGTTTGCGGATTCCATTTTCTGTACCAATAACCATTACACTACCTCACATTTATATATTATCTTGTGATAATTATAAAGACATTTATTAGTTGAGAACCTATATTTGTGTGAACAACTGCTAAACGGGCAGCCTAAATCAGCCGTGCGTGGATTGAACCTGTGTCCACCTTGGAAGCAATCTTATACGCAGATCATGCTCTACCGCTGAGCTAACGAAACTCTCATAGCAGGCAGGGTTTTTTTACTGTACCTGTTCGCCGGTCTCATTCACACGTTAGTATTTAGGCATGAATATAATGTGGTTCTTTATGCCGACAGTATGAAATCAAATGATATAATTTTTATATCTGACAGAATATGATAATTATAAAGACATTTTATTAGTTGAAAACCTATATTAGCCCGGCACCAGTGTGAACAACTGCTAAACATTTATGATTTAGGCCTCCCATTTAGCAGTCGTTCACACAGGCACTGGGCAAATATAGGTTCTCAACTAATAAAATGTCTTTATAATTATCATATTCTGTCGGATATAAAATTATCCATCATTTGATTTCATATTATCTTGTACTGGAAAGCTTGGTACTGTACGTAAAATACGGTCCATGTAAAGAGTGTGCAGTAGGGGGAATGTGTGGCACATTTTCTTACTAACATTTAGTAGAAAACTGAGATGCCAATCTTTTTATGCATAACTAAAATAATTTCATGCGTTATTAAATTTCATCTTAATGTTGGCAAAAATGTTAATGTTAAAAATTAAAGGACGTTTAACTGCCTACAGGAACGCAATCCAGGGGTAAGGGCACACAGTGTTTCCTGATAACAGAGTTAATTAAAGTTAAGATAAAGTCTTGCTAAGTGAAGCATGGACTGCATGCTGTACAAAGCACCAGTGTGCAGTAGCCAGTATCAGTGTGCTAGTATGGTACCAGGATTTCCTGTATATTTACCATTATATAAGAAGACTGCTGAAGTTTCTAACTCCTGGATAAAAGTAATTGCGTAATTTCACAAAGCTACTCAAACACATTGAATTACCAGAGACTTATGCACCTGGAAAAACAGACTTCTGAATAGCATTTTTTTTAGAAGGAAAAACACCAAAGATGAAATATGTTATGCTCAATCCTTTGCAATTTTCTAGTTTTTCCATTACGAAGATTAGGATTCCATGATTTTGGTGAGACATGATTGGATCTTGTTTATATAGGGAATTTGCAGTTTGTACTTCTAAAGGTTAACTTTGATGAGGTGGAGACCGCTGTTATTATAGTCGGGGCACTTCAATACTGTTAACTCTTAAATTCATACAAAGAAAATAGAATGTCAACTACAAGGAAAATAACCTCTGATTAAAATTATCTCCCTTTGACCATTTGTTGAATTTAAAGAATTATTTTTTATTCAATTCCCAGAAGATTTCCACTATTTTTTATGCTAATCATCGAAGAGTTCCACTGGCAATTACAAGCTGTTCATGAATTTAAGAGTTAAAGTTCTTAGCTTCAAGGTCAATTTTCAATAGTGCTTCTTCCAAGTCTAAGAATTGAAGTCTTCACAGAAATTCTAAGTTAATGGCATCCATTAAGGACATGGGAGCATTTGAAGATATGGTAGCAGAGTTGGTAGAAACATGAACACACACACACACACACACTTCAAGTGGAAAGTTTGACATTGTGCTGACAACAGTAGTTGACAATGATTGATTGACTGACTAGAATCTGCTTACTATCAGGGGCGGATCCAGAATTTTGAGGAGGGTGGGTTGTCCTTTTTTTTCCAACTCCCTCTGTCTAATTAGACAATGGATACAATAAATTTTTGTTTTTATTGTTGGCTTATGATTACTTGGGATTATTTGTTTTGTTTTCTTTTAAAAAGGTATTTAAAAAAGTTTTTTGGCAAAGTTGGACGACTTAACCGTCAAAAATAGATTGCATCATAA
>VCCN01002112.1:4657127-4674455 GCA_006491835.1 Architeuthis dux | reverse complement strand
TGAAATAAAATAATGTTCTCATGTGCACATGTGTGTGCATATTTCTCCTACTGATTTAAAATCAGTGATCTAAGAGGTCCATTCTCATATCCTTGGATTAAATTATAGGTGTAAATATATATAAATGGCTCTTGATTTCTGCTTTCTTTAACAGAACCAATCTTTAAAGGTTTTTTAATCAAACATTTTTGCATTAGCATAATTCAATATCAGATGTCACCAAATCCAGAACAAGACTGGCTGCTGCAGAGTCAAACTCCACTCCAACTTCTATTCCGACTGAATATGATTACTGCAACTTTTGTATTGTATATATAATAAATAACAAATTATGAAAATATATATTTTTTGTATAAATGTATTTATTTATTAGAATGAAATAAGCCTGTGCGTTTTATGATAAATTTTTGTTAATTTCTAAGACTTCTCAATTTAGCTCAGTCATTAAGACAACTTCCTGGCAATCAGTTGGTCATGAATTCAAATCAGGGTAGGGGAATTTGAATTTTACATATTGGTTTACACCCCTCATTTTGGTGATGATTGTTCTTGTTGTTCTCGTTACAGTAGGAAACAAAGTCAACTCCAGACTTTGTACTTGTGTTTGATAATATCCGAAGAGCTCAAATGACAAATTAAATCTCAATTTGCTTTTCACATTTGGTTCGATTTCTAGGGGCTTGGCAAGCATTAACTATTTTAGACATTTTTCCTTGAAATCAAGAAAATCAATTGCAATGACTAACATACCATTTATTTTATTTCCTCAATCCTTAATATAATTTGTGAGCGGTCAGCCTGTCTGTGTCATCAAACAAAAAGAGAGGATGTGGGTAAAGAGAACACACAAACACAAATTTACTTGTTCTGCTGTGTGTGCGTTCATTCTGCTATCTACTGATAATATAACTACAATGTGACAACAAACAGAAAGAGAGGAAGTGGATCTTGTGAAATGACAAAGACAAAATGCTGTTCTGCTGTGTGTATGTGTGTTCGTTAAGCTGTTGACTGCTGATAATATAACTATAACTAATAGTACTGCTGCTACTGTTGTTGATGTGTCAATTTCATTTGTTTACACAAAATGTATAAAGGAATTTTAGTTAACAATACCTTGCATTAACCTTTCAAATTACTGTGTAAACATTCTGATACAGAACACAGCTTTATGTATACATTAGCAAATGTGAAAAAGAAATATTAAACTGGTCTGGTTAGTCACTCAATAGAAACCGTCATGTGACCAATGTATTTTGGCAGCATGTGTTGGGGGTGATCAATTAAAAAATTGGAAAAAGGGGTGATCCATGAATAAGTTATTTCTCTCGTCTTTTGTTGACCAGTGATCACTAAAAAAAAGTCCAAATTCTCAAAAAAAAAAACAAACGTGGATGCTGCCGGACACAAACTAAGGGATCAATTTAGCATAAACTTACATTGCAAATAGAATACCCCCCCCCCACAACTTAAATCCTATTCAGGAAGGGGATTTTAAAACGAAAATAAAATAAAAATGTTAGTATATGTTTCAATGTTATGTCCTCTAGCTCTATTGATGTGGCCTGTATGCACTCAATAGAAACCGAGCCAGCCAAACTCATTTGAAAACTGAAGAAACCTATGTTGACAGTTTTGGTTGATGGTTTCTAATAGTCCCAATATTTATTTGCCTTTTTCAGTTTAATATGGTGCCCCACACACATAGATGTGGGTAGATCTGCTTCAATTCTATGCCCTGTCTTGCCCAAAAATAACAGCAAAGCTCATCTGTATAAGAGTCTGATCACTTGTTCTAGAGAAATAGAGATGATTCTTAGCTTTTAATTTTGTTACAAAAGTCCCTGTGAAAAAGTTCATGTGTATATATGATTTTTTATGAGAAGATCATTAGGAAAGAAAAATACTGATCTAGTTTCTGTGGAAGAGTTCATTGTTTCAAATGGTGCCTAGGATATTTTTTTTATCAGCAAAATGATTACCTTAAGTGGAAGAGTCTATTGCTATGGACAGGGAAACAAAAAAAGTCACACTGTTCATTATATAATTATAGGTTCGATTAGTACGGTTAATTCGTTCCACTGTTCAAGGTCTTATTATAATTTAATGTGGGTTTTTTTCAGCTTAGACTTAGTTATATCAATTTGTACAGAAATACCTCAACCGTACTAATCGAAACCGCACTATTCAAGGTATTGCTGTAGATGTTTGGTTTATATGTATCAATGAGATATCAGCTGCTGTATTTTTTTTCTTTATGTTTGATTTGTTGCTAGAAAATTTGGATCATTTATCTATATGATTTATTGTCTCAGACATTTCCATAAAGGCCGATAAGAGAGAATTCATAATCTATTAAAGGTCATTCCTTTCTGCTACAAGAAAGATAAGACTTATTTTTTGTTTTTAAACAGGGGGGGGGGTGATATAATCAAACCTTGATGTTTTATCACCAAATGACTATAAAATGATAAACTTTGGCATCAGCTTCACCAGCTATGTGGGTGTTGTTTTTCCTATCACCTTTCATCATTCTTTTACACCCAAATAAAAAAGCAATAAACAAGCCTGTTTTGATAGATATGGGGGGAAACTGTCCCATGAGTAACTGTCTTATGACTCGGGTGGCTAGACAGCAGGCTTTACAGTGGATAGTCCGGCAAGACTTCGCTTGTTTGGAGATGGCCACCCTACTTATGACAACAAAATTATCTGACACAATAGAAAATATGGAATTGTTGAGTGTGATCATAGATAGTGGGTAAGCTTTCAATATTATAATATACAAATGTTTGAAGCGAATAATGTATGGAATTTATTTTTTTATCCATGAATATATCTATATTATTAATACGCATAACTGCTACCATCTCTATTTCCCATGTCACGCTGATGGAGACACAAATGCTATCCACCAGCATGACAACTCTCAACCCACCCAATGTAAAAAGTGAACAGGGGACAGGCAAAGTAAAACTATGTTAATCCTTAATTCAGTTAAAAATCTAAATAGAAAGACATTCTTTCGTTTCATGTCACTGGAAATCGTAGATCACTTTGACTTGGTGAAACAAATTATGGATGGATTGAAAGCATACAATGGGCTATGATACAATTTATTTGAATAAATTCAACCAGAATCATTTAATCAAAGAGACTACTACATTCATAATTAGAAAAGTACATGCCCTTCTATGTGCATAATGAATTTGTTTTTAATATTTCTTAAGTTTTTTCAGTTGTGATTATTTTTTTTTTACATCTACACATACGTCTCCTATTTAAATTGATAAGCATTAGAGGAGAATTTTAAACAAAATTGCATAAATTAGTTAATGACAAAATGTTAGCCCCTGTAGCAAAGGTGTAGCTGAGGGGAGGGAGGCTATTCAAAAATGACCCCTACACCACCATAGTGGGCCCCCAAAAGCTTTATAAATAGTAGTTCACCTACAGCATTTCTACTGACATTATACAATAACAAAGATATATCTGTACATACATGAATTCATAAATATTAATTCAGCCTTTGGGGTTGTTTTTCACCAATTAAATGATAGTGCAGTAAATTTTCCATTTTCATCAAATCTCCTTAAGTGTTGAAGGAGCCCCCCAGTCAGTCATTTTCTTTGACACGAGTGAGTACACTAGTAATAATAACAGGTCTGGTTAGTCACTAAATAGAAACTGTCATGTGTCCAATATCTTTTGGCAGCATGCCATGTTGGTGGGGGGGTGATCAATTAAAAAAATTGGAAAAGTGGTGATCAATGAACAAGTTACTTCTCTCGCCTTTTATTGAAAACAAGATTGAATGCTGCCGGACACAAACTAAGAGGCCAATTTAGTATAAACTTGCATTTCAAATTGAACCTATTGGGGGGAGGGGGGTTGTAGACATAATAAGGAGTAAATGTTTAAATTTTCAGCCCTCTAGCTCCATTGGTGCGGCCTGTAAGAGTGATATATAGCCAGCCAGACCAACAAATTGGAAAAAGGGGTGATCAATGAATAAGTTACTCTTCTTTCCTTATGTTGAATCATTAAAAAGTCTGAATTTTCAAAAAATAAGTGTGAATGCTGCCAGACACAAACTAAGTGACCAAATTAGCATAAACATACATTGTAAACTGAATCCCCCAAAAAACTCTTTTCAAGAAACAAAAGAAAACGTTTGACATAATAAGGAGTAAATCTTTAAATTTTCAGCCCTCTAGCTGCATTGGGGCTGTCTGTATGTGCAATACATACATAGACAGCTAGCCAGAATCACTTAAAAACTGAAGAAACCTATGTTGACAGTTTTGGCTGACGTTTTCTAATAATCACTGAGGCTTATGGTAAGTTCTAAGATATTATAGTTCTATGGCCCAGATTCTGAGTAGTTCTCCTTTTAAAAAAGAAAATTGATTTACTCCTTTCCTATAGCAGCTCAAGGCGTGAGGAATAGAGACTCTGGTTATGCACTTTAGTCAGTTACAAAAGAAACAGTTGAAAGTTGGGAGATTTAGGCATAGTAACAACTATAACGGAGATAGTAAAAAGTATTGACCACTCGGAAGATGAGCTAAATGGGAGTGACTCACTAATCAATGGTTTGACTATCATAATGCTCCTATAGTTTATGCAGATGCAGATTGAAGTTGTGGTGAAATAATTGCACTGAGATACTTTATAAATTATTTTTATTCAAGATTTAGCAGATGTCAAATTTACACAACAAAACCATCTATACTAAATTATAATACAATGTATAAAGTCCTCAATTAAGAAAAATCAGTAGAAAAACAGGTCTGGTTAGTCACTCAATAGAAACTGACACGTGACCAACATCTTGTTGTGTTGGGATGATCAATTAAAAAATTGGGAAAAAGGGGTGATCAATGAATAAGTTATTTCTCTCGCCTTTTGTTGGTCACTAGAAACGTCCAAATTTTCAAAAAAACGTAATAATAAGGAGTAAATGTTTAAATTTTCAGCCCTCTAGCTCCATAAGTGCGGCCTGTACACATGATAGATACATGGTGACACATACATAGATAGCCAGCACACCCAGACCAACTTAAAAACTGAAGAAACATATATTGACAGTTTTTGTTTTGATGGTTTCTAATATAGCAGATGTCAAATTTACACAACAAAACCATACATACTAAATTATAAGACAATAATAATATAATGTATAAAGTCATCAATTAAATAAATCATTAGAGAAATAAGTGATTTTTTAAAATCTTACTGCTGTGTGGGAAAGAAAATATGTGATTTTTAAAAAAAGTTTTCAACTAATTCATTATAATTTAAATGAAATAACCACCTAAATATATCAAATGCAGAATGAGTATCAGTGGTGGTAATTCAATTACTGGTATCATCATCAGCAGCTTTTTAGCATCCGTTGTTGGACATAGACCTCCCCAAGATTTGCCAGACCTCTCTATCATGGGCGTCACAGAGCCAATACTTTCTGAACTTGTCCAGCTCATCTTATTTTTTGCGGGCTACAGTTTTGCATATGATATCTGGGATCCACATTGTCGTGATGTCCAACGGTTGTCTCACATTCTTGCAATATGACCAGCTCATTGCCATTTGAGCTTTCTAATGGATTTTATGATATCTCTGACTCCTGTTTTTTCTTTAATATACTGTGCTCTCTTGTGATCTCTCCATGTGATGTTGAGCATGAATCTCTCCTGTGCACATTGCATGGTTCTCAGTTTGAGGGTCAATCTTTGGTTAGGTTCCATGTTTCAGCTCCATAGGTGACTATTGAGAGGCTGTATTGGTTGTATACCCTTCTTTTTAGGACTAACAGGATTTTCTTGTTCTTGAAGGCTGAGCTTGCTCTTCTGAAAGCTTCTTGATTCTTCGCCTGATTTCTTCATGGAGATTCATTGTCCTAGGTAGATGTATTGGTCCGCTTCTATCATCTCTGCATTTTCAATTTTGATCGTTGTGTCTATGTCCTCAACATGTTTGTTGTACATGACCTTAATACTAATATTATCTGGATTTATTTTTTATTAGATGAAGCATTGTCAACCATTAGTTTTAACTAGTATTTCTTTCATCTTAATTTTAGTTGCTATTCATCATAACTACTCAAACTGGCGGTCTACAGCCATCAGTAAACAGTGTAGTGGAAAATATTGGTTTTTTTCATGAAAAATTGGATGAATGAACATCAATTAAGTTAGTTGAGGAAAAAATTTTGTTTCCCCCCCCCAAAAGAACTTATTTGTAGCAGATATGCTACATTGACGCATAAGAGTGAAAAATAACAAATATACAATAATGTTTATTACATATAAAATGTGTGTCCAAAGTTTTCTCATGGGCTCATTTCCTGTGATTGTCCACAATGGATTTGAATCAATTAAATCGATTTTTTAAAACTCAGCCCTAGTAATAAATACAGTCATATTTCCAACATGTTGGAAGTTTGCTTATCTTGATGTGATGTGAACGTTGTGTGCCAATGTAGCAAATATGCTACACATGTTTTCATCAAAGTTTTTACTACAAAGTATTCACTGAGAATTGTTTACTATAGCTAAATCATCAGTGTATGAAGATTTTAACATGTGAAATGGATATCTCTGAGAAAAACAGAAAAAAGCAAGCCAAAATTAAGGCAGAAAATGTATGTTATCAAGGACAAAATCGAGTGCATGTAAACTCCTTCTCGTGCATCTGAAAAGTGAAATTTGCCTAGCAACATGTTAGGAAGGTTACAAATAGCAATGAATGATGGCTAAAATTTGATTCGAAAGTGAGGCCAAAAAATAATGGCTGCTTGTTCTGCTACATTGCCACAGAAAGGGTTAAAGAATAAGCTCTAGGTGAGACTCGAACTAGCATCCCTTTTTATCTTGCTTATTATTTCATTATTTTAGCATATCCTTTATGCCCGATCCATGCATATTCTTTATGCCCAGCTGCCATGACCACTCAGTCACAAGGCTGCCATGGCCTGCAGAAGCCAATTTTCACCTTTAAACTCACTCTTTACTTTCGACTGTCAGCGCCATGTTTGTTGTTTTCATATGAGAACTAGTAGTCTTGATAAAGCCATTTTTATTATTCATTCTTATTATAAGATGAAGTATTGTAACCCAATATCATATAAATTTTGACTACTTTTTACCTTCATCTTAATTTCTAGTTGTTTTTATATTAAAAACAGCTAAAAATTAACATGAAGGCAAAAAGTAGTCAAATGTTGGGTTACAATACTTAATGAATTAAAAAAACTTGAGGCAATATTCTTTTCTTATAAGTGAATGCTATTTTCTCTTCACTAAGCAACCATCAATTACATAGTGCAAGTGCAAATCAATTTCATATTTTTGAAAGGTTAGAGGTAATACACTTCTCCTCAGATTCCCCTCAATAATAATAAGGCAGATTTGATGTCTTACCAAAAGTGTTTGAAAAGCTAAACAATGATTAGCTTTCTGGTAGGAATGGATTGGAAAAATGTAGAGGAAAAGTATGGGAAAAGAAGGTAATAAAGCAAAAAAATGGAGAGAAAGAAGGAAAGAAAGAGGGAAAGAAAAGGCAAAAAATAACAAAAAAGAAGGGCAAATAAAAAAGAGCAATGAAAGAAGTGCAATGAAAGAGCCATGAAAGAAGTGCAAAGAAAGCAGAGCAGTGAAAGAAGTGTAAAGAAAGATGAGCAATGAAAGAAGTACAAAGAAAGAAGAGCAATGAAAGAAGAGCAATGGAAAAAGAGCAATGGAAAACGAGAAAAGAAAGAGCAATGAAAGAAGAGCAATGAAAAAGAGCAAAGTAAGAAGAGCAATGAAAGAAGAGCAATGAAAGAAGAGCAATGAAAGAAGAGCAATGAAAGAAGAGCAATGAAAGAAGAGCAAAGAAAGAAGGAAAGAGAGAAGTGCAAACAGAGAAGAAAAAAAGAGCAAAGAGAAGAAAAAAGAATAGCAGGGTGAAGAAAAAAGAATAGCAGAGAGAAGAAAAAAGAATAGCGGAGAGAAGAAAAAAGAAAGAGCAGAGAGAGGAAAGAAAGAAAAGAAAAAAGCTGACAGGAAAAGAAAGGAAAACTTGAATTCTTTAGCATCACTGGTTCTTTTTGTTCCACTTTATTCTCAGCCCAATTCAATATAACGGTCAATAAGCTCATTTTTCTTACAAGCAATCATTCACAGTCAGTTGGCATTCTAAAGGACTCTTTAATACTTAAAATGTTTTCTGAACTGCAGGTTGCTTCAACAATGTTTGTATGGGGAGAATGAAGAGAATTACATGAAGGAGAATCAGTGAAAATAGCCAATAGAATAACAAGTCTGGTTAGTCACTCAATAGAAACTGTCACGTGCAGTGATCAATTAAAGAATTGGAAAAAAGGGGTGATCAATGAATAAGTTACTCTTCTTTCCTTTTGTCGGATCATTAAAAATCTGAATTTTCAAAAAATAAGTGTGAATACTGCTGGACACAAACTAAGTGACCAAATTAGCATAAATATACATTGTAAATTCAACCCCCCAACAACTCATTTGGGGGTGGAAGGAATTTTCAAGAAACAAAAGAAAATGTTTTTTCTAGACATAATAAGGAGTAAATGTTTAAATTTTCAGCCCTCTAGGTGCATTGGGGCTGCCTGTATTTGTAATACATAGATAGACGGACAGCTAGTCAGAATCACTTAACTGAAGAAACAGTGTTGACAGTTTTGGTTGACGGTTCTAATAACCAGGCTCTAGCAAACAGACTTTTTTTTTATTTTAACGGCATATCAACCCATCTACGGTTAATTAACGCCAAAAATAAACTGGGGTGATCAAATTTTAAGAGTAAGATTATAGAATAGCAATTCAAGGTAGGATGTTTTACGTTTTCCCTCAGGAAAGAGAAAATGTCATATATATTGACCTTATCAAATAAGTCCATCAAATTGTTTGCGTTGTCTGGCAAGAGCAAAATCACCACATTCTATTAGGATGTGTAGCAAACAGACTGGATAGATGAAAAAAGTAAGTTTTGGTTAAAACATCCAAGAGTTGAAATGTTCAGTTATTTTAATATTATCAGGATCTTGGACCCCAATTCTTTGTGTTATTGATAAGAAGAAAGATTGTAGAAAATTTTCATCAAAGATTTTTTTGTGTACAATGATTAAAAGATTTAGGACCCCTTTATAACATACACTAGAGGCCATGCACTAGCTTATAATTGAATCATAGTTGCTTAGTGCTCGGTGGTGTAATAAACATCATAATTCTTCTTAAAATCATTTACATCTTTTGATAGCACTACATATTCCGGTAATCTATTCCAAAGTCACATCACTCTATTGCTAAAAAGAATTTTCTGATATTCATTGCTACTTCTATTTGTTTCTACTGTATATATATGTTGCCTCTCAGTCCCTTCTAGTAAAAAATACATCAGGTTTTACTACTTCTAAACCATGCATAATCTTAAACATTTCTATTAAGTCTCCCTGATCCCTCTATTTTCTAACAATGTTAACCCTAAAACTTTTAGCCTATCCTCATAGCTCATACTTTTTAATTCCGGTTGCTCGTCTCTGGACTTTTTCTAACAGATTTTTTATCTCTCTCCAAGTACAGTGACCAGACCTGTGCACAGTACTCGAGGTGTGGACGGACATAAGTTTTATATAGTATAAGGAATGAGTCCTTATCTATATATGAAAAGGCGTGCTTAATCAGTCCTAGAACCCTGTTCGCCTTAGCAGCAGCACTGGCAATATATTTGAGGAATGATAGTTTATCAGTTACTATGATGCCAAGATCCTTTTCATCATTTACAATATCTAGTATATTTCCGTTTGTACGGTAATTGTAACACGGATTAAATTTACTTGCGATAAAAAGCAACAACAATTAAGATGAAGTAGCAAAAAATAATAATGATTTACAATATTTCATCTAATAAAATAAAGCATTTGTTTTCAGCTCTCAAAGAATTTATTGACAAGAAAGCGGGTGTTAGCAGAAGAGTAAAAAGAGAATGAAAAACTAGTATTCCAAGGGAAATTAAGAATCATCACCACCAACAGTGGTGGTGGGCGGTGATCACTAAAATGTCCAAATCTTTCTAAAAAACAAGCGAGAATGCTGCTGGACACAAACTAAGGGATCAATTTAGCATAAACTTACATTGTGAATTGAACTCCACCACTAAAAGCCTATTTTGGGGGGGAATTTTCAAAAACAAAAGAAAACATTTTCCCTACTCATTGAGTGGAGCGTGTGTGCGAGTTTCTACTATGAACGGTAAGGGCTGAGCAAAGTCCGGATACATGAATAACCTAAACCCAGCAACAGTATTTAAACCAGTGTTGTGGGTAGCAGTGATTAAAAGAAATAGGAGAGTCAAACTTGCTACAAACCTCAAGGGTGAATGTAAGAACAACATCCAATTTTGAAAGACCAGGCTCATTGTCTTCAGATACATCCAGTTTGGATATTGATGAATGGTGTGTCCTAGAAATGAGATAGAAAATAAATACAGAATTATCATTAATAATAATAATAAAACACAACAATGAAAGAAAAATGGAAACAGAAAAAACTCCAAAGAATTTAAAAGGCAAACAGGTCTGGTTAGTCACTCAATAGAAACTGTCACGTGACCAACTTCTTTTGGCAGCATGCTGTGTTGGGGGTGATCAGTTAAAAAATTGGAAAAAGCATTGATCAATGAATAAGTTACTTCTCTTGCCTGTTGTTGGACAGTGATCACTAAAAAAGTCTAATTTTTTTAAAAAACAAGCGACACCAACTAACAGATCAATTTAGTATAAACTTACATTGCAAATTTAACCCGCCTACTAAAAACCTATTTTGGGGGGAATTTCAAAAAACAAAAAAAATGTTTTTTCTAAACATAATAAGGAGTAACTGTTTAAATTTTCAGCCCTCTAGCTCCATTACAGCCTGTACATGTGATACATACATAGCCAGACCAACTTAAAAATTGAAGAAACCTATGTTGATGTTGACAGTTTTAGTTGACAGTTTCTAAGAAAAATGGAAACAGAAAAAACTCCACAGAGAATTTAAAACACAAATAGAAAATATTGCAGACAAACAATCATGGACATGGCTACACAGAGGACACCTGAAAAGAGAAACAGTATCCCTCATCATGGCAGCCCAAAACAAATGTATCAGGACAAACTACATCAAGACGTAAATTAACAGAACCCAGAAAACAGTAAATGCTGTCTCTGTGGAGGGGGGAATTACTCCTTCAAAGTCAAAGTACTCTGGGACTTTGACATCCAAACCAACCACCCCATCCAGACAAGAAGATAGGATCTGGTAGTAATCTGCCATATCATAATGGCTGTACCTATGAAAAAACTTAAAAACTGCAAATTGAACCCCCGCTAAAAACCTATTTTGGGGGGAATTTCCAAAAAACAAAAATTTAAAGGTTACTGCAAGAAGGTTACAAGCAGCAGGCCGGATGAAATGAGGCCATTTTTTCGGTCTTGTGGGTCAAGATTTTTGCTCTATTTTTCAATTCTGAATTTTATTGTCCATTAGCCAGATAGAAAAAGAAAACAATTAATGTTTGTATGCAACGTCAGATATTCAATGAACTAAGTAGGCCAGATGAAATGAGGCCATTAACCGGATTTGGCACGCAGGCTTTAGTTTGCTAACCTCTGACATAAAGGATCAATTTATTCTTATCCACCTCCACTTGGATTCTTTTTACAAATCACTCAATTGGTAGTTGTTAGAAACCGTCAACCAAAACTGTCAAAATTATCAATGCCAATGTGAAAGAAAGTAAAAAGCTGAAAAAGTTACAGGACCTGGCCCAGGAGCTGGGAAAAGTGTGGAGGTCAGGGTAGTGCCAATAGTAGTAGGCGCATTGGGAACCATGCGAAAAACACTGGTCAAGAATGGAGGTGTTGGAGATGTGCAGAAGGGACCCTTCCGCACATCTCCAACACTAAGAAGGGAGCTGGAGATTTGAGACTAACGACCTTTCAGTCTTCAGCGATGACCAAACATCTAGGATGAACATGATAGAATAGTTAGAAAACCGAGGCAGTACAAATCTACGAGGATGCTGGAAGAGGGGTAGAGACCTAAGGAAACATTGTCACTAAGTCCTCAGCAATGACTACCAGATATCTGGTGTGATCATGCAGACACATGGATGATATAATTAGGACTGGACAAACCACAGCATTGCTATGTACTACGAGAACACTAGTAATCTCAAATGTCAATCAATGATAATGGGTTTTCAGATTAAACAGTTGGTTCAACAATATAACAGAAGTATAGTTCAGCGTTTTGAAATAGAAATCCTGGATATTTCTTAAAACTATTTTTTAACATGAATAACATGAAGCAGTGGTCTGTAAACTTTTCTGGAAGTGGGCCTGATTAAAAATTGTTCAGGTCTTGTGGGTCAAGACTTTTGCTCTGTTTTTCAATTCTGAATTGTATTGTCCGTTGGCCAGATAGAAAAGGAAAAAGTTTTGTATGCAACGTCAGATATTCAATGAAGTAAGCAGGCCAAATGAAATGAGGCCATTAACCGGATTTGGCACGTGAGCTTTAGTTTGCTAACCCCTGACATAAAGGATTAATTTACTGTCATCCACCCCACTATGGATTCTTTTTACAAGTCACTCAATTGGTACTTGTTAAAAACCGTAAAAACCAGCATGCTGCCAAAAGACATTAGTCACGTGACAGTTTCTGCTGAGTGACTAACCAGATCTGTCTTGCTTTTTTATAAATTCATATAAAGTAGCAAAAAGAAAATTTGTCAATAGAAAAGGAACATAAAATTGATTCTTCTCAATATTTATTTCCTCCAGCATTCAGAGTGTAGGTTTTATTGTACTAAAAAAAATAAAATGTTATAATGTTAATGTTTGTAAACAATTAATTGCCCATCCTTTCTTCATGCAAATAAATCTGACATGCAGGAGTGTCCAAATATACGTTTTCATAGAGAATAAAAAAAAATTGAAGCTTAACTTTGGAAATCAATTGGCAAAAAGTGTTAATGTTCTTCGCCTAAAAGTCTTTGTAAGAAGCATCAGACTAATCCCAATGGTAATACAGTAGTCCTAGCTTTAAGCCTAGGAGCAATACAGTGTCCATTAATTACACTGGTCAACACTAATTTTATTGCCAATGATATTAGAGCAATTTTAGGGGTGCTCATTTCAAATATGGCATTGGTTTTGCTAGATTGGCTCTATTTTCCGCCATATTTGAGAATGCAGCTCGCTCAGCCTTCAAAGCCACTGTCATTCTCACGTATATACATTTGTTGTATAAATTTATCTTTAGGTATTTATTTTGGTCTCCAAGCCTCACTCCAAAATGAGCAGGATATGCTTGTTTTACAAAGTCAGTGATAATATCTATAGTTTTGAGAAGGGTCATTAGTATTCAAATGGTTCTTCGGACAATTGAACTTGAAGAATGGATCAGCCGAAACATTGTGTTTACAACACAAACAACAAGAAGTTCAATTGTCCAAAGAACCATTTGAAAAGTAGCTTTGTACTCCACTATATGGGGTAAATTATCTCAAAAACTAGAGCCAATTCGACAAAAACTAAAGTAATTTTGGGATTCAGCACCCATAAAATACCCTAAATACATTCAAACATTCTTGGCAACTAAAAAACATAATTTCTTTTTGTTGTACTGTGTTATCTGTAGAACTTTGAAAATTCATTATAGAGACTAGCACAAAGATATATTCATGTGGTTTGTTGTATATTGAAGATATATTATCAAAGTTTTAACTCCTAAATTCATGAACCGCTTGAAACAGCTACGAAACAGTGGAACTCTTCAATAAATAGAATTTTTTTAAATGGAACTCGTTTGTGGACTGAATAAAAGATTTTTTTAAATTTACCTAAAATTGCAAGAGAAGTAACACTGACCAGTTGTTATTTTAAGATTTGAATTTTTTTACATGAATTAAGAGTTAATTCATATTTGTTTTGTTTGTTGCAAGTACCAAATATGTGTGTATGGTCATAACCAATGAAATCAGTGAAAATGATGACACAGCAAGAGAAACCTCTGTGTGCATACCATGGTTCATTGAGACCAAATCCAACATGCAGATCCAGCAGAATCACAGAACAAAGTAACAGCCACTAAGTTGTGTTAATATTTGTGAATGGCACAAGAAGTTTATACAGTCAAGGAGCGCTCTGCATAAAGCTGGGGCAGGATGACTGTGAACATCTGATAAAGAGATTGAATGAGTTTGTGCAACTGGAAATTGAATATCGTTTAGACATGCTACATGTGACCAATGGCTCCCATGTAGAAGTGTACCCTATGTTTGTAAAAAAAACTTTATTACTTTATCTTTATTCAGCAACAAACCCTGTACAATTACCTTAATATTTGTTTTTTAATAAATTTTCAATGATGTACAAATGATTTATGGGCACACTGTATAATCTGTCCAAACAGTCCAGAAACTAGAACAAACAGAATTGATGTATTTACAGAAAGTTGATTCTTCATAAAGTCTCCAGCCTGACATTCTGATGGTTATTATTGACCAGTTAATATTTTGATACTATCCACTGCACAAATATATTCTGACACTACCCACTATGGCCACACAAATATATTCTGACACTATCCACTATGGCCACACAAATATCATCATCAGCTTTTAAGCGTCCATCGTTGGACCCCAAGATTTGCCAGACCTCTCTATCATGGGTGTTGCAGAGCCAATACTGAATTAGTCTAGTTCATCACGTGATCTTATTTTTTGTCGGCCACAATTTTGCATATGATCTCTGGAGATCCACATTGTGAGTTGTGATGTCCAGCGATTGTCTCACATTCTTGCAACATGACCAGCCCATTGCCATTTGAGTTTTCTAATGGTTTTATGATATCATTGACCCCGGTTTATTTTTTAATATAATGTGCTGTCTTGTGATCTCTCCTGTGCACGTTGCATGGTTCTCAGTTTGTGTGCCAATCTTTTGGTTAGGTTCCATGTTTCAGCTCCATGGGTGACTATCGGGAGGACACATTGGTTGTAGACTCTTCTTTTTAGAAATAATGGGATTTTCTTGTTTTTGAAGGTTGAGTTTGCTCTTCCAAAAGTTTGCCAACATAGAGTGATTCTTTGCTTGATTTCGTCTTCTTTTGAGGATTTTATGGAGATTCGCTGTCCTAGCTAAATGTAGTGGTCCACTTTCTTTAGCTCTGAGTTTGATCGTTGTGTCTATGTCCTCAACATGTTTATTGCACATGACATTTGTTTTACTGTGAAGACTAACTTTCTTGCTTTTTTCATTCAGTTTATTCTTACATTTTCCTTGCAGTTGAGACAAAACAGATAGAATGGATTATTAAAAGGGATAAAAGCAAGAATTGTTTTCTTTTTTTCTTCCTTTGTTTTCTTGCAGTATTTTTGCATACCTATAACCACCATCTTGCCAGAATATAATCAGACATTTTGGATATAGATATAAAAAATAGCATCTATGACCGATTTTAAATTTATCTTACTACATTAGTCAGGCTGGTTCTAAAATTTTGCAATTATGAATAGCACTATATAATTATTACCAATTAATAGTTTACCCATGCCATCAAAAAATGACGACGGTATTTAAATAATTTTGCAATCGCATTGTATCTGAAAAATATCAAAAACATTATGTTGCTCTACATTTTCTTGTTTGTGTTCAACCAGAATGAACCCGCATTTTTTTATGCATTTGCAAAAAAATAAATAAGGGAGACTATCATTAGCATTAAATAGTTATCTCCCTTGACAAAAGTTACCGACAAAAAATAGAGATATATATGTGGCATATTATATAAGTAGATTAATAATTTTTTACTAAACACTACAAAAGAAGACACTTTTATCAAATATTAAAACTACTGTTTTTTCTGATTCATCATAACGAAAGGTCATCTTTTATTAATTCTGCAACCAAATCTTCCCGATTTTACTGAATGCAGATATGAAACCACTCTACAGATCAAAACCAAATATCTTAATTCTTGTGGGTTTTTTTCATATTACAAAAACAGTTTTGAACAAGTCTGGCTGCTGCAGGGTCAAACTACATTTCTACTTCTATTCCAACTGAAGATGATTACTGCAACTTTTGTATTGTATATATAATAAATAGAAAATTATAAAAATATACATTTTTTAGTATAAATGTATTTATTAGAATGAAATAAGCCCTTGCGTATCTGTAAGATAAGTTTTCGTAGATATGTAAGACTTGTTAGTATTGCTCAGTTGTTAAGAGACCCAGCTACCAATCACTTGGTTGTGTTTTCAAATCATGGTAGGGAAATGTTATTTATTTATCAGAATGAAATAAGCCCTTGCGTATTTCTAACAAATTTTTGTAGATATGTAAGTCAGTAAGAGAGCCATCTACCAAGTTGGTCGTGATTTCAAATCACAGTACAGGAATTTTAATTTTACATATCAGTTTGGTTTAATGTGAAGGGACAGACAAACAGTGAAGAGTTTACTCCCCTAAATTTGGTGAGGATTGTTCTTGTTCTTGTTTTACAGTAGAAAAACAAAGTCAACTCCAGACTTGGAAAATTAGGTGAGGATTGTCCCTGTTCTTACAGTAGAAAAACAAAGTTAACTCCAGACTTGGACTGGAGTTTAACAATTTAAAAATGTTCTCAGGCATGTTCTTAAAGAAGAGAAATAACTGACTACAAAGATCAAGCTAAATCGTTTACTGAAAAACCTGGTTTTAAAATTCACAAGCTACAGCAATAATAGAGATTATTTATGGAGAAAAAAACTACAAGTGACACATATTCATACCAGTAAGAAAAAAGCTACCCACACAATGTGTTAATATAATTGTAAAAACTTAAAAAGCACTGAACAATAATATTTTAACATGAAATAGATGAAAAAATATTAATGCAGCAGCACAAAATAGCTACTTTAAATGGTATGTACCCACATGTAACTATTAATCATTCGCCCCTCCAAAAAAAAATCATTATTATCGTCATCCCTGTCATTATCATTTACAACTGTCAAGAGAAAGTTGACTGATGTTTAGAAGTGGTCAAAAATCAAAGGATCATTGAAGCAAAAGGAGAGAAAAAACAACAATGATTGAGTGATTAGGGAGTAAGCCAAGAAAAAGATGAACATTTGCCAAGAAGAAATGTGACTGCAGTATTATAAATGGGAGATGAAAGATATTACAAGGATGTAGATGATATTCACTTACATTATATATAAGTCATACAGAATATCATCATCATCAGGCATTATAAGTTCACTGCTGGACAAAGGCCT
>VCCN01002112.1:4639433-4656792 GCA_006491835.1 Architeuthis dux | reverse complement strand
TATATAAGAAATCTGATATATGTTGTTGAAAATATTTAATTGCTCATTTGAAAATCTGACTCAAGTAGTGAGTTGGTGGTAAATCTCTGTCTGAGGTCAATACACTGCCAAACTACTGATAAAATCTAGCAACACAAACACACACACACACTCTCTCAAGACAGATTTTCCCCAAAACATTTTGGCCATAGAATGTACACCCAGATCAACTAAAGCCATACTGCTGATAAAATCTAGCAACACAAACACACACACTCTCTCTCTCAAGACAGAGAGATTTACCACCAACTCACTACTAAAAACCTTAATTCAGATAGAAACCTCGGTCTATGCAGACATGACACATCGCTTTATCTGATTTTCCTTTTGAAAACAACCTAATAAGTCGAAACATGTTAAGGTATTAAATAAATTTCTTGCAAATTATTCTGAGTCTCCACATTCTCTTTTTCTAGCATATATATATATGGTAGATATGAATTCACAGTGGGGAAATGAAAGATTGAAAAAAGCGTGTTACGTCTCAAACATATTTATTATCATGAAGATAAGCCATTATGCATTTCTCAATCTTTCATTTCCACATTGTCAAATCACATCTACCATTCTGTTGGATTCCCTTACATCCACATAACAAACAAAGGCTGTATGTGACTAAAAATGTATATAACAGCTGGTGTGTAATATGTATAACTTGTGTAGGAAAATTTCTATACACTTTTGCAGTATTAGTCAGGTTTTTTTACTATTCTCATCTAAAGTGATCTTAAAGTTATTCTTGCAAACTGGAGTTGACAAATTTGATACAACTACTACAGTGAAACTTAACCCATAAGAATCCAGACCCATTTCTCCCTGAAGGAAACTCATGGGGGATATAAAACAGAAAAACAAATTATACATCATTGAATGCATTAGAAAAATTTTGTAAAGTTGTAGCAATGTAATGTTTTTCCCATGACTATTTTAACGCTAAAAGCCTGGAGTGACGTATATGTCACAGCCATATTTTCCTAACTTTTTTTTATATCAATTTGTTCAAGAAATGTGGTCAGAATAAGTTAAATGTAATATAGGACATGTTATTAAAGCATTAGAATTGTAAAACGGGTTTAAACCTCATTTTTGGTAACAAAAACAAGTTTCTTTAAAAGTAGTTACTTCTCGCCCACGTGGTAACCAGGCAAACCACCATTTAAGAAATGGAATTCTGGGTAGGCGAATTGACAGTCACATGACTGCACCAGGATGTTCAGTAGATGTCACTTAGTACACTTCATGAGTTAAAATCAAGGATAAAAATGTATAAGGGACTTTCCAGAACATTTAAAGTGTATGTTGTCTCTGTGGGTCCTTATGGGTTAAGGAGTCGTCAAAAAGCACAATGTCAATATGACATAGCCCACATATTTGATTACAAGCAATGTTCCCTCTAATGTTTAGCTATCAGTGTGTGCAAAAATCTCATGTTGTGCAAACTTGTTTCTTTTGATAAAAGTATGTGCACACAGAATGCTTTCCAAATCATAAATATGTATTTCTCACAGCTGATCATTCATGACCTCAAGTATTCAAGTACAAGGTGTATCCATGAATAACAAATATATATCTTTAATTTTAGATCAGTAAATTTAATAGAAAGAGACACTTACATATAATATACATCCAGATTTTTTTCTATAGTTTTGAGAAGGGTTATTAACATTCAAATAGTTCTTCGGACAATTGATCTCCTTGTTGTTTGTGTTGTTAACACGACGAATGAATGGAAGAATGGATCGGCCGAAACATCATATTAACAACACAAACAACAAGAAGGAGTTCAATCGTCCGCAGAACTATTTGAACAGCTAGATTTGTTAATCACTGCTACCCACAACAGACTGGTTTGAAGACTTTTGCTGGGTTGAGGTTATTCATGTGTTCTAACATTTATATGCATCTATCTATGTATCTGGACTTTGCCCAGCCCTAACCGTTCATAATAGAAACTTGAAATTCTGCACACACACACACACATACACCTCAATGAGTAGGTAAATTTATTTTTTTATTCTTTGAAAATTCCCCTCCAAAATAGTTTTTTAGTGGGGGGTTTAATATGCAATGTAAGTTTATCCTAAATTGATCACTTATTTTGTATCCAGCATCATTCACACTTGTTTTCTTTTTTTAATCCTGAATTTATGTTTCAAACCTTATGGTAGCATTTTCATCAAAGTAACTTAATTTTACCACCACCACTGCTTAATCTACAAGGTAAAAAGAAGCATATATGGTGGCGGTGATACATAATCTTTCTTGGAATGCTATTATATATATGTTGGTCACATGACAGTTTCTATTGAGTGACTAACCAGACCCGTTTTGTTTTTTTTCATGAATTTATGGTTCAAATCTAACTGGTAGCATTTTCATCAAAGTACTTAATTTTACCATCACCACTGCTTAATCCACTTTTAGAGGAGGGTTCAATATGCAATGTGAGTTTATGCTAAATTGGTCACTAGTTTGTGCCCACTATTTCTTTGGAAAATTCAGACCTTTTTTTAGTGATCACAGCCCAACAAAAATGAGAGAAGTAACTTATTCATTGGTCACCCCCTTTTCCAACTTTTTACTTGATCACCCCGACAAAGCATATATGGGTGGTGGTGATTCATAATTTCCCTTGAAATGCTATTATATATATATGATGTGCAACTTGAAAGATTTAGGCCAACCACATCACATGATTCAGAGCATTTCTTTCTAATCTTTAGTGTTTATTCAAAAAGGTTGTGAAGAAAATTGATCAAGCACGAAAACTTGTTTTTTTGAGCTCAATGTTTGAGTTATGAACAAAAAGTGTTCTTTTATGATGTAACTCAGTGGTTCTTAACCTTTTTTGCTCCATGCCCCATCCTAACAGCTCAAAAAATTGTATACGCCTTACTATAAAAAAGTAATTTAATTATATATCATGTTGCAAAAAGAGCCACATCTAATATGGTTTTGTATATGTATAGCTAAATTCTTTTCCTTCAGCCAAACCTTGTGCTTTTATGCTTTGATTAATTCCCCTTTACTATAATGAGTTCTAAGCATTGGTTACTATGGTATTTATGGTAAAATTAGTAATTAATAGTACTGTATAATTAGGAAATAATAGTACAGTATAATATGGAATTAATAGTACTGTATAATTAGGAATTGATAGTATTGTATAATTGGGAATGAATCAGTTGAGCCTCAACACGACTCAGTTTTGAGCCACAGAACACTGTTCGCTCTTCACAACAAAATTCCTAATTGCCCCACATTATATTCAAATTGCCCAAAATAGACCCTCCACTTAAAGTTACAGACAATTTCTTCTGCTAGTTAGTAAGTTTCTCTGTCCGTAACTTCCAGTGGAAGGGTCCATTGTTTACAGAGATAACAAACTGTTCAGCTTGTTTTGCGCCACCCTGTATAATCAAAGTTACTGCTGCATTTAAAATACGGCAACTGAGCTGCAGTTAATGGGTTAAGATTGTAGGAAAGCAATTTCTCAAATCATGGTAGGGAAATGTTAATTTTATATATCGGTTTGGTTTAACATGACAGAGCAAACAAACAGTGAAGAGTGTACTTCCTTAAATCAGATGGAAGTTGTTCTTGTTCTTACGGTGAAAAAACAAAGTCAACTCCAGCCTCCAACTTAGACAGGAGTTTGGCAAAAACCCTATTAAAGTAAAATCTATTAGAAATCGTCAACCAAAACTGTCAACATAGGTTTCTTCAGTTTTCAAGTTGGTCCGGCTGGCTATGTATGTATCACGCATACAGGCCCAACCAATGGAGCTAGAGAGCTGAATATTTAAACATTTACTCCTTATTATGTCTAGAAAAAAAGGTTTTTAGTGAATAGGTTCATTTTGCAATGTAAGTTTATGCTAAATTGGTCCCTTAGTTTGTGTCCGGCTGTGTCACTTTTTTAGTGATCACTACCCAACAATGGGTGAGAGAAGTAACTTATTCATTGATCAATCCCTTTTCCAATTTTTTAATTGATCATCCCCAACACACCATGCTGCCAAAAGACGTTGGTTTCTAATGCGTGTCTAACCAACCCCGTTCCCTTAAGTAATTGAGATTCATACCCAAGCTGCACCAATGATGAAAGACTGAATGTTTACAATGTGAGTGACCTTCACAGTTGGCTTTCTTTATAAGCTTTGTAATAGATATCTTTTAATGTCATCAAAAGCATCCCTTACAGTAATAGTGAAAGGTGATGAAGAGTTGTCTTATTATATCAAGTGGCTTCAACAGCCTTCAGCAATGGTTAAATATCAATACAGATAAGCTATTCAAAACCCTATACAGAAACAAGAGGAATCCTCTTACTAATGGAGATTAGGTGAGGATTTGTAACCAAAACTGCTGCGGATATATTGATGCCTGCTCAATTATATTCCTTTGTTTGTCTACTTTGTAGGTTGGCGATATTCTCATCAACAAAACTGTTACATTCAAATGGAAGAGTCCATTGTTATGAACAGAGAAACAAACAGAAAAGATTCACATTCTTCATCATATATACTAGCTGAATAATCCATCCATGGGGCTGGTATTTGTCTTAGTAAATAACAGTAACTACTATGTGTCTGAAATAATTATATATTTTTTACCAATTCAAATGATCAGTGTACGAGGTCAAGTTAAACCAGGATTTCTAGCAGGCTTTAAGAAAGTTGTTTTTTGAAAATTCCCCGCCCCTCCAAATAAGTTTTTACTAGGGGGTTCGATTTACAATGTAAGTATTTTGCTGAATTGGTCCCTTATTTTGTGCTTTCACACTAACCTAAAATTTCACTATTACTTTAATTCACTACTTGTGTTAGCATAACTCAAGGATGGCTAGATCTATGGCCAACAAATTTTTTGTACTTTCTGATGGGACCCTGGAGCATGTTTTTCATACATTAGTCTTTGAAAATTCAAAAATAATAATGTAAGGTATGTGTTCGCGCTCTTCTCGATAATAATGATCTGATTTCCATGTATCTAAATAATACTAATAGTCTGATTCTGTTTATCTGTATGTGACCTCTAAGTAGCCGAAATGGTGCACTGTTGCCAGTGTTATAGAATTAAGGTACACCTGAAAAACAGCTCTGATCTCATATAATAATAATATATGCATTTATAGAAAGCACCCGTTCTCGGGAATCTCAATACTCAAGTCCCCACTGGACAAAAGCACTCGAAAACCTGTGCAATCATTGCAGTAAAATATGAGGCCTGCTAAAGAAGAGTATCAATGTAAGGTCAATATTTAAAGAAAATGCAACTTGTTAATAAAGCTATTTACATAACACAGGCCCCATTTAAGCCTTCCACAGAAACTAGTTAGAAACCTATCGATAGGGCAGTTTTTTTCAGCTAGTGTGTATCATGACACACCATATATTTCCCATTAGCCACATTCACCTACCAGTATGCTTTTCAAAGTTGGGGAAAATACCTGGAGACCAGTGGTGTAGCAAGGGTTCTCAGTGGGGCACTTGCGCGATATCCTAGGGGAAGGCATAATTATAAATTAATAAGCATTATAGGCCAGAGGAAATTTTGTGCCCCTTCACACCCGTGCCAGGAGGCAACTGCCCCATCTTGCTACGCTTCTGCTGGAGACACAATGTCTTAATACAGTTTCCCTAAAATGCAGCCTGAACTCATTAAACACTAATCAGGATAATACCAGAAGATAATCACATAAATGATTAACTGTATTTTAAAAGTAAAAGAACCGATTTAGAAATATTATAAATAGACTGACTTATCATTAAGTAAGATAAATACCCAACTAAGATTTCTTAAATTCTAAGACATCTAAATAAAATCTCCAGGTCTAGATTTATTAAGGCATCTTTGGAGACCATCAAAGAATGTCCATGTCATCAAATCAATCTTACGTTCCTATAAACCTGGCAATCATTTTGATTTCAGTATTGAGAGAAACATTAAAACTCTAAATCCCATCTGGATTAATGGGCAATTTAAGATGTAATCCATCTTCTGTTATGGATACCAGAGAGCAATTTAAGCTTTCTAATGCAGTTATTAGAGTAAATAACAGGAGAGATAATATATAAAATTAATATCAGCATTATGTTTGGATGAAACTTTAGAAACCATCAACCAAAACTGTCAACATAGGTTTCTTCAGTTTTTAAGTTGGTCTGGCTGGCTATGTATATATGTATGTATCATGTGTACAGGCCACACCATTAGTGCTAGAAGGCTGAAAATTTAAACTTATTATGTCTAGAAAAAACGTTTTTCTTGTTTTTTTAAAAATTCCCCCCTAAAATAGGTTTTCTTTCTTTTTTTTTGTCCGGGGGGGGGGGGGGGTACAATGTAATTTTATGGTAAATTGGTCACTCATTTTGTGTCTGGCAACATTTATGCTTGTTTTTTTTTGAAAATTCAGACTTTTTAGTGATCATCACCCAACAAATGGTGAGAAAAGTAACTTATTCATTGATCACCCCTTTTTCCAATTTTTTAATTGATCACAACCAACACAGCATGCTGCCAAAAGTTGTTGGTCACATGACGGTTTCTATTGAGTGTTTATTTATTTATTGCTGAGTAAGTGAGGCTTATTATCCATCATTTAACAAGCAGAAGAATAAGTCTACTTACAAAACCAAACTGATAAATTCCTTTGGTAAGTCATTATACTACTTAAAAAAGGACAATGGTACACGTCTTCTGTAAAAAGGCTGAAGCAAGAGATACTAAATTTTTTAAAAATGACATACTTCCAATTCTTATGAACATATGTTCTTAAAAGTATTTCAATTTCAATTTGAGTTATATCATAACTAAGCACTTCTGTAATATCTCCATTAATAATAAGTATGCTAAAATTGGTCCAACAAAAAGGTGGATGATGTCAAATTTTCAAACACCCAGGATAGTACCAACTTTTATTCGAACAATTTAATTTCTTCTTCCCATCTTTGATGTTGAGACAACATTTTGACCGATTCATTCTACAGCCTTTTTCAGGTGTAATATGTAATATCCTTAAGAAAATAGTTTCTTTTAATGGTCTCTTTCTCTGGTGGTGCAAAGCAAAAAAACAGTATCAAACAGAAATTTAAACGATAACTGCAACGCCAGTATTTTAGCAACACATGTAGTACAGCTTGTTCCATAATTTTAACATGGAAAAGTTCTCATTTTCTTTATTTGTTAAACAAAGAATGCCATCTCCTGTCTCTGTTGAGCAGAGAAGAAAATTATTATGGTCATTAATATACCAACAATCAAGTTTTTTTTTGCAGTGTTAGGTACAATTACAAAACACTCAGGATAGTGTCCGTCAGAGTATGAAAAAGCATGGTAATGCAGTAACGCTACTACAAGGTACACCTGCTCATAGGGAGGCACAAATGATCAAAATAATGAGTGATAAAGGAGTGCAGAGATCTAAATTAAAGGTTGCTGTCTTTGATTGAAAAGACACAAGACAAAGACTTATATAAATATTCCAGTTAAAAACAATGCGCAGAATTTGTGCCATTAACAAAATTTTAGCATAAGCATTTGGGAGGCACATTTGATCATAATTCTGCATTACGAGTCACAAAATCACTTTACCACACCCTGGTGTTCATAATGAACAATCAACATAGTTGAAAAGTAAGCCAGGAAATTTTGATTTGACAGCAGATAAATGCTATCACTTGTAGTAATTTCAATGCTTGTTGATAAAAGATACATTCACCAAGACCATTCCGAGGCTGAGATAAATCTTACACTGAAAGATTAAAACAACTTAATCTAGAGACCCTTGAATACAGAAGAAAATGTGCTACTAGAAGTCTATAGAATCCGGGCAACATAGAGTGGATAGTGACGTTCATTGCATGAGTAGCAAACACATGGAACAGCCTAAGAGAAAAGATGGTCACATCCGAGAATATCAATATTTAAAAAAATAATCTTTGTTGTGATATTGGACATACCAAATTTAACTACTAATTTTCTTATTAGTTTAATCTCCATCCCAACAAAACTGAAGCTGGCTTAATGATGCAATGAACTGCTGTCAAAAAAAGCCTATTTCATGTACATTCAAGTACATATACGCATACATAAACTATATGTATTTAGCACTAATTACAAAAATACTTAATGAGCAGTTTGAAATGGGGCCTACATTTCCTATCTGGCCTGGGCCTATTACCAGCTTTGGAAGGGCATGTCGACAAGTCGCTCAAGGTATTAAAAACCATCAACATAGGTTTCTACAATTTTTAAGTTGATTGGCTATGTACGTATATATGTATTACACGTACAGGCAGTACCAATGGAGCTGAAGGGCTGAAAATTTCAACATTTATTCCTTATGTATTAAAAACGTTTTTTTGTTGAAACTTCCCACTTCCCACTCCCCACAGGTTTTTCATTAGGGGATTCAATTTGCAATGTAAGTTTAAGCTAAATCCGTCCTTTAGTTTGTGTCTGGCAGCACTCATGCTTATTTTTTTTAAATTCAGACTTTTTACTGATCACTGCCCAACAAAAGGCAAGAGAAGTACCTTATTCATTTTCTCCAATTTTTTAATTGATCATCCCCAACATGGCATGCTGCCATAAGACGTTGGTCACATGACAGTTTCTATTGAGTGACTAAACAGATCTGTAACTTTCTGGGTCAAAGGATTTTGATAGAATTCAATACTATTATTTCTCTGAGTAAACCTAATAATGAGAAACAGGTCTGGTTAGTCACTCAATAAAAACCATCATGTGACCAACAACTTTTGGAGGCATGCTGTGTTGGGGATCAACTAAAATTTTGAAAAGGGGGTGATCATCAAATAGGTTTTTTTGTTACTTCTCTCACCTTTTGTTGGGCAGTGATCACTAAAAAAAGTCTGATTTTTCAAAAAACAAGCATGTATGCTTCTGGACACAAACTAAGGGATCAATTTAGCATAAACTTACATGGCAAATTGAAACCCAACTAAAAACCTATTTAGAGGGGGGATTCTTAAAAAAACTAAACTAGACATAATAAGGAGTAAATGTTGAAACTTTCAGCGCTCTAGCTCCATTGGTGGGCCTGTACATGTGATACCTGTGATATACATACATAGCCAGCCAGCGAAACCAACTTGAAAACTGAAGAAACCTATGTTGACAGATTTGGTTAACAGTTTCTAATAGTTAATCACCACTACCAAAGGTTTAGGTTATTCATGTGTTCACATATATCTAAGTATCTATCTATGTAGCTGGACTTTCATAGCCATTCATAGTAGAAACTTGGAATTTTGCACACACACACTCCCCTCAATGAGTAGGAAAAATGATTTTTTTGGTTTTTTTCAAATTCCCCATCAAAATAGGGTTCTAGTGGGAGGTTCAATTTTCAATGTAAGCTTATGCTAAATTGGTGACTAGTGCCCGCTTGTTTTTTTGAAAATTCAGATATTTTTTAGTGATCACAGCCCAATTTTTTAATTGATCACCCCCAACACAGCATATATAGGTAGCAGTGATTCATAATTTCCCTTGGAGTGATAGTTTTGTTTGACGGTTTCTAATAGCCACAAGAGGTTATATTGGGCAGTTCCACTGGTTGTGGATAATGAAAGATAATTGGTATTTACGAGCCAAAAGGAATTTAATCAAAATTACAGCTTTGCTCTTTTACTAAAGCGATTTTGCACTGTCCACAATCAGCACAAGTAATCCATGCTTAAGTAAAAAGACGACATGCTCATTAAGTAGAGCTAATTAGATAATTAATCAAATGATGGAATGAACAGCCAGGTAGTATCAAGGTGAGTGGCCCTTAAGTGACCAGACTTCAGTCTCAAAATAATCGCTTTTACTTAAATTGGATTATTTCTTTTATAAACAGATTTATTCAAACTAGTGTCCTCATCTTGGTTGTTATAGTCACAACATTTCAGCTGTTTTACTCTCCGGCTTTCTTCAGGTGCCTGTCAGAGGGTACAATTATTTCTTATTTATAACTAAATTGTGTCTAAATTAAAATAAAATAGGAAAATCTTCAGGGTGGGTAAACTAAGAACAGTCGTACACAATTATTTATGAATCTCATATAGCATTCCAAGGGAAATTATGACTCACTGCCATCCATATATATGCATTGGGGGTGATCAATTAAAAGGTTGGAAAAAGTGGTGATCAATGAATAAGTTTCTTCTCTCACCTTTTGTTGAGCTGTGATCACTAAAAAAGGTCTGAATTTTCATAAAAACAATTGGGCACAAACTAGTGACCAATTTAGCATAAACTTACATTGCATATTGAATCCTCCTCTAAAAACCTATTTAGGTAGGGAATTTTCAAAAAACAAAAACAAAAAACATTTTCCCTACTCATTGCAAAATTTAAAGTTTCTACTATGAACGGTTAGGGGTGGGCGAAATCCGGATACATAGATACATATAAATGTCAGAACACATGAATATCCTAAACCCAGCAATAAACCAGTGTTGTGGGTAGCAGTTATTAATAAGCGTATTTTCTTAATAGAAAAATTACTTTCACTAGCAGATTACCTGTCAAAAATGACAGCATTATTTGTGTATAGATAAATTATACAAATATATATTTTTGTATTAATGTATTTATTGCAATAATCATTTGATGACATTCTTTGTAAAGAGGTGTGATTCCAAGAGTTTGCCCTGGCTTTCATAATCTTCCATCTGTACTTTTAAGTTAGTCCGATTCCTTGTTTTACTCAGACCTATATACAGTTGACCATGGCTGAATACAGGCCACAGGTGGAACAAACCTACTTTATGAAAATATTGTCCATGAGATTTGGTTATCGTCATTGCTAAAGCAGAAGTTTGAATGTATATTCAGTGAACTTTTAACATGTATAACATATTTACACAGAAGAAATTACATAAAAGCTCTATGAAATTGGTAGAAAAAAGAACTTGTTATTTTGGGAAGATATTCAGCTTGTTCCTGCAGAAGATCTAATGGGGTCAGTGGCCTCATTAAGAGATCATGGATTTGAACTATGCATTTAAAGAATTATACTTTATTTGAAAATCATCGCCATCAGAGATTTAAGTTAAATGTGTTCTAAGAGTTAATGATGGTGATGATTTTCAAATAAGGTATGATTCAATGAATACAAAGTTCAAATCTCTTATTGGGGCCAAAGGCCCCATTTAGGCCTTCTGCAGGAACTAGCTGAACCCCCAGCCCCCATAGGTCGCATTTCAGCTAGTATGAATAATTCAAATAGTGTTTAGAAAGCAGTTAAATGAATTGGAAACCTAATAAAATTGTCAATCATTGTGCTCAGATTTCAGCATAAAATTGATGTTGCCCTTATTAATCAATACTAAAGCTGGGATTATTTGGGCATTTACATCTCATTCCAGAGAGTAATGAAGATGGCATTTTAAGTTACATATTTCTCCCATCCTGATTAGGATCATCATCAGAAAATCAAGTGTCAAATCCAATGACATCAGAAAATCAGGTGTCAAATTAGGTGTAGTTTGAGATTTGGTGGCCTGGGGGCTTGTAGGGCCCCCTCCAACCTTTAGAGAGATTTGTCAGTAGAAATGCAGTAGGTGAACTATTATTTATAAAGTTTTTGGTGGCTCCCTCTCCATTGGGGACCAGGTGGGGGGCTTTTCAAATAGTTCCCCTTCCCGCCTTCAGCTACGCCTCTGAGTCAAATTTAATGACATCAGAAATTCAGGTGTAAAATCTGAAGAGAAATATAAATGAAACTAGCATTCCAAGGGAAATTATGAACGACTGTCACCCGTATATGCTGTGTTAGGGGTGATCAATTAAAAAGTTGGAAAAAGGGGTGATCAATGAATAAGTTACTTCTCTCACCTTTTGTTGGGCTCTGATCACTAAAAAAGGTCTGAATTTTCAAAAAAACAAACGGGCACAAACTAGTAACCAATTTAGTATAAATTTACATTGCATATTGAACCCCCAATAAAAACCTATTTAAGGGGGGAATTTTTTTTTTAAAAACCCAAAAACATTTCCACTACTCTTTTAAGTTTCTACTATGAACGGTTAGGACTGGGCAAAGTCAGGATAGATACATAGCTACATAGATACATATAAATGTCAGAACATATGAATAACCTAAACCCAGCAATAAACCAGTGTTGTGGGTAGCAGTGATTAACAAGGAAAGAAAGAAACTGAAATATTTGGAAGAGATAAGAAGACTTGAATAAGATAAGCTATTATAAAAAGATTAACAAGTTTACCTTTTCATTATTGTTCTATAATATCAGTTAGTTAATACAAAGGTATATAAATTTGGATGCCTTACACACACACATCTTGGAAGCCTTAGTCATTAAAAAGAGGAATTCAATACTAAATAAAAATCTTCTTTGGCCAGGGTCAGGGAGTTTTGAATCTATTTTGCAACTGAAACCCCTCCCAACTTAGAATACACTCAAAACATCACATAAACACACCAATGGCTAAACTAAATACACAGTGATTAAATAATTGAGGAATTGTCAACGACCTCGAAAATGTCTAATTGTTTAGCCGAAAGCACTCGGTACGATAACACTTTTGGACAACTATTACACTCCATGGATCCAAGGATATGTTCTTTTGGCTGAAACTCAATCCGGTTTCGTTTTACACGCTAGTAACCACTATGCCACTCCGCACCTCTATATACATGCATATATAAGTAAAAACAATTTTAGCAGAGAAAGACTATGAAAGTGAGCAATCCTTATATAATACGCCAAGTATATGTTTATATTGTTTGTCTGTAACACCAAGGAAAATAACTTTCATATTGTTATGCAAGATTTACATCCCTTATGAGACTATTTCATTATTTCGTTATTTGTAAGAGAAAGATGATTGTACACAATAATATTTGAATTCTGTGACAATTTCTCAATTGAATTAGCTTCATAAATTCCCTTTATATTCTAAGCTTTTAAGTAATTTCATTTGCAAAATTACTTGTATATTTCTGTCATTTTTTGACAGCAAGGGTAAACTTGTATCATGTGATTTTCTATCTATGTAAATAATTTAGAAGAAAGATGAAAAATAGTGAAGTTAAAAAGAAAATGAAGACAGTTCTGGTTAGTAACTCTATAGAAACCGTCATGTGACCAACATCTTTTGGCAGCATGCCGGGTCGGGGGTGATCAATTAAAAATTGGAAAAAGGGGTGACCAATGAATAAGTTACTTCTTTCGCCTTTTGATCAATAAAAAAGTCTGAATTTTCAACAAAAAAAAGTGTGAATGCTGGCGGACACAAACTAAGGGACCAATTTAGCATAAACTTAGATTGTAAATTGAACTCCCCCCCATAAAACCTATTTTGGGGGAATTTTCAAAAAACGTTTTTTAAGACATAATAAGGAGTAAATGTTTAATTTTCCAGCCCTCTAACCCCTGTACGTGCAATGCATACTAGCAAGCCAGACCAACTTAGAAACTTAAGAAACCTATGTTGACAGTTTCTAATTTATGGTAGAATCAGACATCAGTGTTATATCTACTACAACTGGCTCTTCCTGCCCTTCCACATTTCATCCAACCTCTCAATTCCCTGGGCACAGTTGCCACTACTGGCAGAATAATCCCAATACTGCAGTAGTCATTTAAGTAGCAGAGAGGTTTTAACTAGTAGTGCCACTATAACTACTATAATAATACAGCAATAGTAGTGTCTAAGCTGCATTTGTGGGGCTTAGCTGTTGATCAATATATAATTGTAACAATTACAGATCAGCTGCACACATACATACACTTTCTACCTACCTACGTTCCTTCCTTTTCCTACTTACTCCTCAATGTTTTTGTTTAATATATATACACACACATACACACAATCTCTGTCTTTCTTTCACATTCATACAAATACACTCTTTTTTATCTTTACTTTTCAATATACACAATTCTATACTTAACTCTTTTCCTTGCACAATTCCATACACACCTTTTTATTTCAAAACTAGGGCCGCACCCCTCCCTCCAATGCTTTTTCTGTCAGCAAATTTCTCGCAGGGTTGCCAAATTAGCCATTTTTCAGATGGTTCTGGCTGTTTTTTTCTAATTAGCCAATAAAAATCTACGATAGCCGATTAAATCTGATTTAATAAAGTTTAATAAAAGTAAATGTACAATTTTTATAAATAATTTGTTCTGGTGTTTTAGTATACCATTATTTTATTTGATAAATAGACTCTAAATGAGTATAAAATCTAAAATATATAGATTTTAGTCATTTTTAAGACAGCTTTAGCTATAAATAGCAAACCATATTTGGCAACAATGATTTTTTTTCCCTTATTCGGCCTTCACGCCCACTTTGACGGCAAATTAGAGGCTTGCATCCCCTCCCATAAAGATCATTAGGTAAATATTTTCTCTAATTCTCCACCTTACACACATTTCACCCTCTCCCACCCTCTCTCTTCCTCAGACATCTTTTCCTATAATTCCCACTCCCTCTCTTTTAAATCTTTCTTATATTTTTTTTATTTTTTTTCACTTTCGCAACATGCATAGTTTTTAACCAAGACATTTCCCATTATCTTACATATATTTGTGGAGAGACACCTATAATGAATGAATACCAAATTGAAAAGTTTAACTGAAATATTTCTGGAATATGATGGGAAATAGAAAATATACAAAAAAAAAGGTCTGGTTAGTCACTCAATAGAAACCATCATGTGACCAATGTCTTTTCGCAGCATGCCATGTTGGGGGTGGTCAATTAAAAAATTTGGAAAAAGGGGTGATCAATGAATCAGTTTCTTCTCGGGGGTTCAAAAACAAAACAAAATGTTTTTTCTAGACATAATAAGTAAGTGTTTAAATTTTCAGCTCTCTAGCACCATTGGTGTGGCCTCTATGCGCAACAGCTAGATAGATACATAGATAGCCAGCCAGCCAGACCCACTTAAAAACTGAAGAAATCTATGTTGATATTGGCAGTTTTAGTCATTGGTTTCTAATGGATTCAAGGAGAGAAATAGAAAGAGAGATGATATAAAAGCAAGATGTGAAAGAGAACTTGTATCTACAGAGGAAGTCGCTTATTATGATCACTTTGGGACAAGGTCATTTAGATAACAATAAACGGCTGATAACATTAAGCAAAGGATACTGCAACAATTCATTTTCACTTTTTATAAAAAATTTTAAATTAAAAGAAATTAATATGTAATTCTTTTAAAAATCTTTAACTCATTTTAAATAGAGTGTTAGAGACTGACTGATTTTGATAACATTATCCGTGATTATAATAAACTAGTTTACCCGTGGCGTCAAAAATGACAGCATATATCAGTGGTGGCACTAGGTCTGACTGCCCCCCATCTACAAATTGTTAAATATGCGCCCCCCACAAAAGTAAAAGGTTTAAACGGTAGGTCTAATTGCACCTGAAGAGCTCCGTCTGGCTGTGCCATTTTGTCTATTATCAGAGGCATAGCTGGGGGGAGGTGGAAGGGGGCTATTTGAAAATGCCCCCCAGACCTCCAATGGAGGGGGGGCCCCCAAAAAAAACTTTATAAATAGTATTTCAACTACAGCATTTCTAAAGACATTATACAATAACAAGGATATATTTGTACATACATAAATTGCATATATAATAATTCAGCCTTGGGGATTGTTTTTCACCAATTAAGTGATATTGCATGTCTATTTATTGCATATTTTCCTTTTAATCAAATCTTACTAAATGTTGGAGGGGGGCCCTCAAGGAGCCAAGGCCCCCAATCTTCAAATTTCTTGCCACGCCACTGATAATCAATTCTCTTATTATAATAGAGTTGATGTCTATATCGAACTCCCTTGAAATGAACTGTTATTAAAGTACAGTGCAGAATTCAGTTTCAATGTTAGAGGCAGAATATGCAAGATCAATGCGACATCGATCAGATGTCTCTTGGCTTTAGTGATAACTGAACCAAGTAAGGAAAGTAAATATTTTGAGGACAAATGGATAGGAGCAAGGATGGAAATGGAGGTATGGTGTATACCTACTTCTCAATTTCAAGGCTTTTTGTATGTTCAATGGAGACATTACTGTATACCCAGTTCCCCAAACCCATTCCCATCACTGATAGAAAGAGCATAGAGGGATAGGTAAGCAAAAATGAAAATACCTAGATACATAGATAAAAATATAAGAGAAATGATCATTGATGTATATAGATTGTGAATAAATTGCTAAGTAGGCTATTAGTGTGAGGGCAGAGACCAGAATTTTACACTTTTGTTCAACTGAGAGAGTAAATGCAAACACAATGTTAAAATCATTCTACAAACCCTACTCATCATTTCTTAGGTGTGCAGAGGTCACGTAGGGGTCATTAAGTACATTTTTAGCCATATAATATCTACTAGTCGAGTGCATTTATGAAAAAAACCAACCTTACCCCCAAAAGATTGCAACAAAAAGTTTCTTAACGTTTGTTTAATGGTATCAGGTGTGCTCAATAACATACTAAAAGTCTACCACAGTCTGACCACTGGAAAGGTGGGTTTTTTTCAAGATAGCCACCAAATCCTTAAAATGCCTACAAGTATGCTTGATAACATATCAAAATTCTACCACAGTCTAACCACTGGAAAGGTATAATTTTCAAGATGGCATCAAAGTTCACTGCCAAATTAGTTGGCTGCATTTATGAAAATAACCCATCCTAACCCCCCAAAAAATCACAACAAAAAGGTTTCTCAATGGATTTTTATAGTATCAGGTATGCTTTATAACACCTCAAAAGACTACCACGGTTTGACCACTGGAAGTGTGATTTTCAAGATGGTGTATAATGTGCTGCCAAATATTTAAAATGCCTATTACTTGTTCATTATTCCCCCTTGAGAATTTATTTCTACCACAATTTGATGAATTAGATGAATAGACTGGTATACAGCTAGCTTTATTGGTAGTTTAATAAATAGACATGTAGTTATGTATTGAACTATACAATTAGAGAGATTCCAGTATAAGCAATTCAAAAAGGAAGTGAGTGGATAAAAAACCCAGGTCTGGTTAGTCACTCAATGGAAAAGCCTATTTAAGGAGGATTTCCAAAAAACAAAAAAGCTTTTTCTAAACATAAGGAGTAAATGTTTAAATTTTTGTGAAAAGACCTGACTAAATTTCACCTGTAAAATGGTCGGACACTCTGTACCTGAAGTATTTACTAGTTTTGTTGGTCATAAAAAACATTTAGTATTTGATGCCAAGTCTGTTGAGTATTTTTTTCAACTGTTCCCATTAGCTTTGATCAAGGATATTGCTGATCAAAACAAACTTGTATGCAGAACAGACG
>VCCN01002112.1:4598520-4633053 GCA_006491835.1 Architeuthis dux | reverse complement strand
AATGAATAAGTTACTTCTCTCGCATTTTGTTGGGTGGTGATCTAAAAAAATCTGAAATTTCAAAAAACATGCAGACGCAAACTAGTGATCAATTTAGCATAAAATCTATTTAGGGCGGGAATTTGCAAAAAACAAAAAAAGGCATAATAAGGAGTAAATATTGAAATTTTCAGCCCTCTAGCTCCATTGGTCCGACCTGTACATGTGATACATACATACATACATACATAGCCAGCCAGGCAGACCAACTTGAAAATTGAAAGAAACATATGTTGACAGTTTTCGTTGACAGTTTCTAATATATATAGCTTATGAGGTGACTAAACAAGAAGTGATCATTTCAGTTTGACTTGATCACTTGCTTACTAACGACCTTAGAATGACGGTCTGAGAGTTGTGATAAAAAATGTGAAATTAAGATAAAGGAAATACTAGTCGAAAAATTAACAGGACTCAATAGAAACCATCATATGACCAATGTCTTTTGGCAGCACGCCATGTTGGGGATGATCAATTAAAAAATTGGGTGATCAATGAATAAATTACTTCTCTCGCATTTTGTTGGGCAGTGATCACTAAGTCCAAATTTTCTAAAAACAAGCATGAATGCTGCCAGACTCAAACCAAGGGACCAATTTAGCATAAACTTAAATTGCAAATTGAACCCCCACTAAAAACCTATTATGGGGGGAATTTAACCCCCCCCCCCAAAATAAGCATTTTCTAGACATAATAAGGAGTAAATATTTAAATTTTCAGCCCTCTAGCTCCATTGGTATGGCCTGTATGTGTGACACATACATAGACAGCCAGACCAACATAAAAACTGAAGAAACCTATGTTGACAGTTTTGGTTGACGGCTTCTAATAATAATTGACGAGCATTCATCTGAGAAATTTTTTAAAATACTACTACTAACACTACTAGTGCATGTAAACAAAACAGATGGTCACATTTCAGGGAAAATTAGGAATAGTTATAAGGTTAGATTTGAATAACTGCAGCCGGAAGGCTCCATGGCCCAATCAATAAGGCAGCTGTCATGTAAAGACAGGCTTCCCGAGGAAAAGGATTCATGTTCAAGTATCTCCAGAGGCTATCCCTTATTTCTGATTGACGTTGCTTACTAATGACTGTAGAATGACAGTCTGAGAGTTGCAATAAAAAGCAACTGGAATTAAGATTTTTTAAAATACTAGTACAAAAAAATTTAACAATAATTAGCAATACTTCATCTAAGAAATAAAAAAAATAAGACTTGACCATAAGCAAACACTGACAGAGTTAAAATGTGAAATACATTGATTACAGTCAAAATAAATATCTCCCAGCCTTGAGAAGAGCAAGCTCAACCTTCAAGAACAAGAAAATCCCATTAGTCCTAAAAAGAAGGGTAGACAACCAATGCATCCTCCCAGTAGTCACCTATGGAGCAGAAACATGGAACCTAACCAAAAGATTGGCCCTCAAACTGAGAACCATGCAATGTGCCCAAGAAAGAATATTGCTGAACATCACATGGAGAGATCACAAGACAGCACAGTATATTAGAGAAAAAACAGGAGTCAGAGATATCATAAAATCCATTAGAAAACTCAAATGGCAACCGGTAGACATCACAACTCACAACGTGGATCCCCAGAGATCATATACAAAATTGTGGCCGGCAAAAATAAAATGGTGTGATGAGCTGGAAAGTATTGGCTCTGCGATGCACATGATAGAGAGGTCTGGCGAATCTGGGGGAAGATCTATGTCCAATGATGGCTGCTAAAAGGCTGATGATGAAATGTCTACCAAAACTTTGTTCACGAAGCCAAGTCATGATACTTTGTGTTTAGTAAGAATATTATCATTTGCTGATAGCTTATGAAGTATTATAGATTTTCTACACAAAATAAAAATCAAGTAAAGAAGATAAAACAGATCTTCTATATAATGTAACATTTCAAAAATACATTACACACATACATATAAATGTGTATATATATATATATATATATATATATATATATATATACACAACATAAAAGAGAAAGTATTGATTAACTAACAAATGAAAAAGTCAAAAAGAAAATTACTTATTACATTATCACTAAAATGTATGTATTTTATTGCTGGAATGTAAGAGCATTGCCTTCACAATCTGCCATAGCCATAACTAACTCGGTGAGATATGAATCATAAATTATAATTTAATTTTTTTTCACTGAAACATTTCATCACAAACTACAAAGATTTTGTTTGATCTGTATCATGCAAAGATAGCAGACTTAGATTTTTTTCATTTTATTAACAAAATTTAAAGAGAAGTGTACTGTCCATAGATTTGTATAAGTATTTGTATAGATATAGTGATGCGGATTCAAAATAAGGTGGTAGGAACCAAGTGATAGTTTTGTTTTTATTATTTGTATCTAAGAAGTAGGAGGTGCCGGTGGCTAAGCGTTTAGCAGCACAGAAAATGGAATCGGTAAGCTGAATTCAAACTCTGAATGAGATTATCTGTGTTCACTTTGCACTAATGCCCCTGAGAAAGGCATGAATTAACCTCTTTACCCTCCAACTATGGATAAATATTAGGTGAAGGGAGTGACACGGCTTCAGGCTGGCTATGTATGTGTCACACATACAGGCCGCACCAATGGAGCTAGAGGATTAAAAATTTTAATTATTATGTCTAGAAAAAAATTTTTTTTTTGTTGTAAAATACCCCCCCAAAATAAGTTTTATGGGAGCGGTACAATTTACTATGTAAGTTTATGCTAAATTGGTCCCTTAGTTTGTGTCTGGCAGCGTTCATGCTTGATGTTTGAAAATTCAGACTTTTTAGTGATCCAACAAAAGGCGAGAGAAGTAACATATTCATTGATTATCCCTTTTTCAATTTTTTAATTGATCACCCCCAACACATCATGCTGCCAAGAGACATTGGTCATGTGACGGTTTCTATTGAGTGACTAACCAAACCTGTTTATTATTTATTTACTAGTTAATACCCTTGAAAAAGTTCACGGATATATATGAATTACTATGAAACTATTTTCTAAGGAAAAATAATAGCAACTTTGTTTCAGTTGAAGAGTCCATAGTTTTATCAGAAAGATTTTTACCCCTGTGTGAGAGAGAGTCAAGTTTTATGGACAGCAAACCACCTATATTGGGTGATCCCGATGAACATCAAACCCACTTACAACAGCCAGCAAGATTAGCTTGCTAACTATCGCTATATGACGTCTGTCCTGATCTTTTTTGTTTTATTCATATGATCTATTCATTAATCCCAGTGGAAAAAAATTTATAGATATATTTGGATTGATATGTTTTTTTTGTTTGTTTATAGAAAATTAATTTTTCAGCAAAACCGTAACCCCCCTCCCAGTGGAAAAGCCCAGGGCTATGACTAGCAAACCAAGAAAATCACACAGTTCATTATTAGAATAGATATCTAAGGAGGAGAGTATTAACTAATACAGCTCTGTGGATTTGGTTTGGCTGGGCTTCAAAATAAAATCATGCAGAAATAATGAAGAGTTTGTTTCTATTGAGAAACACCTTATATGAAAGACATTATTCATTATTTAGAAGAGGAAGAGAATACAATTGATCTTTTTAGGTGTTTTTGTTTCCAATTTCCGTCTTCAGTTTGAATAAATACAATAGAGTAATTAACACAACACATCATAAATTTATAATATAGGGTGGCGCAAAATAAGCTGACCATTTTGCAGACCTGCCAAGGTCAGTAAAGTAAAATGCAGGAGATAAATCAGCTGGAGGTTCTGCAGGTGCCGTGAGCCCCCCAGGTGTTTTCTTTTTTGATTTTTAGCACACTTGAAAATAGCATGTTCAGCACTAAATGTTGATACAAAACATACACAACACATTGATTAATTACCTAATCGTTGCATGTTTTTATCTATATAAGCAATTGACTTTTTCAGTTCTGTCCCAGAGTTGCTTAACCTTGAATATACATTTTTTGGCCAATCCTATGTGACCATTGTATACTTAAAATGTTTATGAGTATTGTATTTCACAACAATGTTGAAAATTACAGCATCCCGTGGGCACACAGGCCAAGTGGAAACATTTCAAGCAGTTCAGTAGTTCACAACATTGATTTAGTGGGGAGGAGATGACAAGCTACCCTGAAATTTTTCTCAAACAAAAATGCGGGTTTCAATAAAAATCATGGGGGAGAGTGGGAAACAAAGAATATTGCTATGCAAAATGCGAGAGACTTGGCAAGTCTGGTTTTGATTCTTTCAGACCACTGTTAATCACTGTTACCCTCTACAGACCGATTTAAACACTATTGTTATAGGTTATTCATGTGTTCTGACATGTATATGTATCTGGACTTCAACCAGCCCTAACCGTTCATATTAGGAACTTGAAAATTTGCACACACACTCCCCTTTTCTTTTTTTCCATTTTGTTAACAGCTTTTTAAGGTCTGTTGCTGGACATAGGCCTCCCTTCCCCAAATCAGTGTAAGACATGGGGTGGTGATGGGCCTTGCCCATGATATGTTGGCAGGCATGACAAGATGGATACATGGCTTTCACAAGGGCATTAGATCCCTTTCTCTGTGCCCTTAACTGCTCAGCCATTCACACCTCCTAATATTGTCAAACTCGTCCAAGTTGGAGTTGACTTTGTTTTCCCCCATAACAAGAACAATCCTCACCTACTTTATGGGAGTAAACGCTCCATTTTTTGTCTATCCATTCATGTTAAACCAAACCTTTATATAAAATTAACAATTTCCTACTGTGATTTGAAATTACGACCAAGTGATTGCTAGGTGACTCTCTTACCAACTTAGCCAAACTGACAAGTCTTATATATCTACAAATTTATTTATTACATATACAATACAAAAGTTGCAGTAATCATCTTCAGTCGGAATAGAAGTGGAGTTTGACCCTGCAGCAGCCAGGCTTGTTCAGCTTTCTAATGGTAACTGATTTTTCATATCCACAAACAACTCACTGCATTTCTATTGAATTCATCCAAAGCAGTAGTCATATTTGAGCAGGACCAAAATAAACCATAGCAAATTTATTGCCTGAATGCTTGGTTGGCAGTATGATCACATTGATATACTACACGACTGAAAAATGGATTGTGTTGGTTGGTATATTAATAATCACAATTTTCTTTGTGTGGGAAGCAAGGTTTGCCTATTTTCTTGGATTATACACCTGACGAGGGTTGAAGAATGGATCAGCCGAAACGTTGTGTTGGCCACACCAATAAAGGTAAGAAGAGATTCGATTGTCCAAACAAAAGTTTGAATATAGCAAATGTACTAATTTACAATTGAGTATGCTTTATGATCCTCATGACTGAACAAACTGCTTGTCTCAATTTTAGAGTCTAGTTCAGGCCTGACTTTCAACTGTAGAGTATTTAATTAAAAATACAGGCAAAGATTAACTTTTAAATTCATTCTAGGGAATTCAAAAAGTAATTCATGGGGAGTAACTTCTGATTAAAATTACTTCCCTTGCACTTTTTGGCAATTTTTAAAGTTTTCCTTTAATTCAATTCACAAAAGAGTTCCATTTTTTAAAAATCCTTTTCATTGAAGAGTTCCACAGCAGTTACAAGCTCTAAGAGTTAAAGGAGCCATCAAGACTTTGTTTCAATGTCAAGTGTTCCTGAAAGACAGGATTTTTCATATCTACGTCATGTCTATATTACTAGTTTCTAAAACTGACAGGACTGATCTGGAGTGTCTAATGTCTAATCTTCTCAAGAGATGGGAGACCTCTTATCCCCAATATCCTCTTAAAGCCACCTGTGCACACAGCACCTGAGATCAGGATTTCATTTCCAAATGTTGTCATTTCTCAACTAACTGTTGTAAGAACTATTTGGGATTTTAAACAAAAACTTCATCTTCTTAAGTTGGAAGAGTCTAATTTCTCACAGAGAAGATCTGTGGAAACAAGTGAGGGAGTGTCATACCTATTGCTTCTCTACAGCCATTGAATCATTATTGTCAACTAAAATATAGCATTGTCTATAACTTTGAGAAGAGTCATTAACATACCAACTTTTGTTCGAACAATCTAATCTTATGGATATCACATATTATAGCTGAAGAAGGCTGTAGAATAGAAAAAGAGACTGATAAAAAGAAACTCTCTTTGCTTACAGATATCAGATATTACATCTGAAGAAGGGCGTAGAATGAAACAACCGAAACATTGTGTCAACATTAAAGATGGGAGGAAGAGATTAGATTGTCCGAACAAAAGTTCGGTATAAAATCTTATAATGCACAGTATGATTTTCTTCGCTGGTCGTAACACTGGACTATTCTACTGGGGAGAAGGGTTTAAAGTTTTGCTGAAAAAATATTTCCTTCCCACTGTTTCAAACTATGCACTATTCACGGTAAACGGTTTCAGTATTTCTTTCTAAAAAAAACAAAAACATCTCAATCCAAATATATCCGTGAAATTTTTCCACAAGTAATTCATATAAAATAAAAACAGATCAGGACAGACATCATATAACAATGATCAGCATGCTAATCTTGCTGACCAATGTTAGTTGGTCGATCCTCACCGGATCTCTCAGTATAGGTGGTCTGATACTAATTCATGCTAATTTACTATACTTATATAATGAACAGTGTGTTTTTTTTTGGTTTACTATCCGTAACACTTGACTCTCACTCAGGGGTTAAAACTTTGCTGATAAAAGTACCTCCTTCCCACCTTTTGAAAATAGTTTCATAGAAATTCAAATATATCCATGAATTTTTCACTGGTATTAACTAGTATAGCAATAGACAGTAATAGATATCACATATGATTATAAGGGTGGTACACTCAAAGTAAAATTTTCTAGTGAACACATCCTCAATGATTTCTGTTAGTGTTATGCTCTACAGGGGCGATTCTCAACAGGGGAGCCATATACCTCCTTGGGGGCCCTGGCACATTTGAAAGGGGCCATAGACTGAAATAATAATGAATGAATATCTATCTGTTCATATTATATTCCTGTTTGACGGGGGGGGGGGCTGGAACCTGAGAAGAGCTCTTAAGGGGGCCATGGCCAAAAAAATATGGGCCATTGAAACTCTGTTGCCAAAAATATGAATATGTTGCCGTCCAAGGATGAGTATACTACGAAAAAATATTTTTGGCAACATAGTTTAAATGCTGTAGACTTTGGTCATAAATAATACCTGATAATATCTGTTTTTATTGTGTAATGTTCCACGAGAAATAATAAAATCCTGCTTTGTTTGTTTTAGAAGAAAATTAACTTTCTATTAAAAATGGTTGGGGTGTACTTATTTATGGGCGATACTGTATGTATGTATTACACACACACACACAGGCTGCACCAATGGAGCTAGAGGGCTGAAAATTTGAACATTTACTTCTTGTATCTAAAAAACAAATCCCCCCTAGATAGGTTTTTATTGGGGGGGGGGGTCAATTTGCAATGTAAGTTTATGCTAAATTGGTTCCTTAGTTTGAGTCCAGCAGCAGTTTTTTTGAAAATTCAGACTTTCTAGCTAGCCAGCCAAACTTGAAAACTGAAGAAACCTATGTGGACAGTTTTGGTTGACTGTTTCTAATAGACACAGGAGTTTTAATTGGAAAATATGTAATTGTAATCACTGGAAAGAGGACAGGTCAATATCACAACTTGAGATTTGTTCATTAGTCCATTTTGGTTTGCTTTTGTTTTAATTGCAATGTCTTGATTGCTCTGCACAAATCAATGCGTGATCTGTACAAGTTATTATGAAGAGCCAATCATTCAGTCAAACTGATAGTAATAAACCAAGAATTTTTTTAGTCTATTGCAGTGTGAAAATAGGCTATGAATCTGATGAAAACCAGGCAATATACTGATTAAAACATTGCGAATCCAATTTTGAATCAACTAACACAAAATATCCTCTAGCATGAATGGCAGAATCAGAACAGTCTACCCATGAGCATATGGGAACTCTTGGGGGGGGGAGGCAAAGGGCTTAATTTGCCTGAAGATTTACACAGTTCTGCCTGAATTACACTGATTTGCCAAGAATTTCACACTGTTTTGTATGAATTTTGGTGGGCATTTGAAGCCCCTGTCCCCCTGACTTGTACGCCTATGAGTCTATCCCCATGGATTGAACAAAGGGTTTGATTCAAAATTCCAAGAACATTACCAAATACACCTGAAGAAAGCCAGAGGGTACAACCAAGAAGAAATCAGTGTATAATAATGATAATTCCTAATTTCAGAAATTCAGACTGTAATTTATTAATCACCACTACCATTTATTCATGTGTTCACAAATTTATATCTATGTATCTGGATTTCACCCAGCCCTACACCGTTCATAGTAGAAACTTGAAATTTTACACACACACTCCCCTCAATGAGTAGGGGAAATGCATTTTTTGTTTTTTGAAAATTCCCCTCCAAAATAGGGTTTTAGTGATGGGTTCAATTTTCAATGTATGCTAAATTGGTCACTAGTTTGTGCTTGCTTGTTTTTTGAAAATTCGGTCATTTTTTTGTAATCACAGCCCAACTTTTTAATTGATCACCCCCAACACAGCATATATGGGTGGCAGTGATTCATAATTTCCCTTGGAATGCTAGTATTTTATATTTTTGGTAACAAAAACAATGTAGAAACAAAGACTTTGTTGTGTAATTAACTGGTTTGTTATTTTCAACTACCGTAGTACACCCAAGCATGGACAGTTAAAACCTTTGACAACTGGCAGTTTCTGCCCAATAAACTGCTGTAACTAACTAGATGTTAGTAAAGATACAGAGGAAGTCGTTGATTATAATCATGGATAATATTGTCAAACTGCTATTGTTATCAAAATTAGCCAGTCCCAGGCACTTTATTTAAAATGAAATAAAACTTTTCAAGAATAACAATAAATTATGAAAATGAAAAATATTGAAAACTATTTTCAATTTCAGTGTTCTAGACATTGTAAAATATTAAAATTCTAAAACTTCAAAATTTTTTAAAAAGACATAAAATTTTAAAATTAACATTTTTATGAATGTAGTTCCGCCTCATCTATTAGTGTATGCCTCCTGATATACATGTTACAGCTGTTTAGGCCATTTTCAACATTCTGGCTGCCATTTTTTAAGAATAAATTTCATATTAATTTTTTATAATGTAATGTTGTTTATAAGAATGAATTTAATAATATAATTGACATTGCATTGAACATTACGACTACTGAGATTCAATTTGATTGGTTCAATTTGAAACTGTTTGACCAATCAAAAATAATTTAATAATGCTCACGCCTACAAAACACTTGTGAGATGTTCATGTTCTAACAGTTAAGATGTTGAAAATGGACATTATGACTTCTGAAGCCTCTTTAAGAGATTCACTTTGATTGGTTCAATTTGAAACTGTTTGACCAATCAAAAATAATTTAATAATGCTCACACCTACAAAACGCTTGCGAGATGTTCACATTCTAACAGTTAAGATGTTGAAAATGGCCTAAACAGCTGTAACATGTACATCAGAAGACATACACAATACACAAGACTGAACTACGTTCATAAAAACGTTAATTTTAAAATTTTAAGCTTTTTTTAAATTTTGAAGTTTTTGAATTTTAATATTTATAATGTCTAGAACACTGAAATTGAAAATAATTTTCAATATTTTTCATTTTCATAGTTTATTGGAATAATATAATGAATTTATAACAATGAATGTAAATTGTTTCAATATCTATATCCTTTGTTATCAGCTGGTTAGTTATCTAAAAAACTGTCCCAAAGTGATCACACTAAGCAGTTTCCCGTATAATTATTACAGTAACAAAAATTATTCTTACCTTTCAAAAAATAAAAATAGTAAAACGTAGGCGTAACATCTTCCCTACAACTTTTTGACAGTCAGAGTGGGTGAGGGTCAACTTATCCAGGCAAGAGCCTGAATTGACACTTCAGAATTTTAGGAGCTGATTTTTACGCCAGTATATATGGTACTTATATATACTTCCTCTTTTAACAAGGTTGTGATGAGATATAAGTGGATTATTTGACATTAAGAGGCTGATCCATTTGATATTCATATAATCACCTAACTACAATTGAAGAAATCTGTGTATACACTGCGATTATTCAACAACTAGCCATTGTATGAAGTTGACATTCACCAGATATATTAGTCAGCACACAAGGCAGTGCAGTGTATAGTCTGGATTTTTTCTGGATCAGCAGTTCTAGAGATATCTAAAAATTATAACATAAATTTTTGTAGGTATGTAAGATGTTGTCAGTTTGGCTCAATCGATAAGAGAGCCGCTTACTGATCACTTGGTCATGATTTCAAATCACAGTAGGGAAATGTGAATTTTATATATTGGTTTGGTTTAATGTGACAGGACTGACAAACAGTGAAGAGTTTACTGCTCTAAATTAGGTGAGGATTGCTCTTGTTCTTGTTATGGTGGAAAAAAGTCAACTCCAGCCTCCGACTTGGATTGGAGTTTGACCCGGCTCATTGTCAACGGGGGGGCTGGCCCCTCCTGGAAATCACGGTGAATGTGATGTGAATAATTTTTGTGCTAATTTTTATAACACAAACCATTTTTACGACAGATCTCGCTTGAAACTGCTTGAAGTTCTTTCATTATACACTTGGCTATTTTTTGTTTTGGCAGAACAAAAAAGCGCTAAATTAGCGCAGGCGTGCTTAAACATTTTGGCTATTTAAAAAAAAAATCTAGCACTTTTTAGCAACATTGAGCACTGCTTCTCGCACCCCTCAGACTTAGTGAATGCCCCCACCCCTACTCACTGTACCCTGGCGACGGGCCAGAATATAGTAGAAATGTATATTGAAAGAGTAAATACAAGTTACAATTCAGTTACTGAGGAGAAAACCTAAGAAATTGTATGATGAATATTAAAATATGAAAACTTAAGCATCATTTTCCTTTCACCCAGAATAACCTAAATCAGGGGATAAAAATGCACACACTACTGATACTGCAACTCACAAATACTGAACAGAAATGCTTGAAGGTCAAATCTAAAATGGAAGAAAAGATGCAAGAAAACACGATGGGTGGACGGAGTCAACTAGCAGCAATTCAGCTTCCAAGGTTTGGTATGCAGACATCATGGAAGTGAAAAACAGAGACAGATGCTTTGAGCTGCCTTTATTGAGCAGATAATCAATCATGGCTATTATGTGGACGACAATATCTTTTGGATTGCGTATTCATCCAGCACAATCATCATCATAAACAAGAGAAGCAGCAGGTAGTTTCAGGAGCACTGTAAGGACTAATGGATTTTTTATATAATCACAGTAAAATGCTGAAAAATTATACAAATTTACTAGAAAATGAATAATTATAATAAAGTCTTAGCAAAATTGGAAAGAATAAGATTAAATGCATGTGTGTGAGAGTATGTATTTGTTAATAAAATTGAGTGTGTGAAAGCGGTGTTTTATGGGTGAAAGTGTATATTGGGTATGCAAATATGTACATGTTAAATATGTGAAATGATAGTTATTTTGAGGGAATTTATTCTCATATATACAGTACTGTCCATAAGTATTTGAACAAGCACAAACTCTGCATTCTTTCCATATATGTATTAGTCTATTTTAAGGTTATTTAACTAACTAATTTGGTAACTCTTCCAAATAACTATGTTAGTTAGCCTTTTCAATCACCTTGCGGATTGATTCTGAACAAAATTCTTGGTTTAATTCATTTAACAATTTAATTCAATTTTTAAAGTTTTTTCCTAAAATTTAGCATTGAGAACCACAAAACATGCCTAAATGCATGCCTTGTTGTGCTGATTGCTATGAAATTTGGTTCCTGTTTTTAACTCTTAAAACCAAGCCATATATTCAGAATTTCTGTTTGTTCAAATACTTATGAGCAGTTCTGTACATGCATTAAATGCATTAAAAATTGTAGCATTTGGAGAGATGTAGGTGCATAAGCATATTTTGTATTTGTTTATATCAGTGGTCTTCAAACTTTAACTACTCGGGGAACCCTATTCAATAATTAAATTTAAAATTAATTAAATTAAACCCCCCTCAAAAAACAACTTTCCCTTCTATATGTTTACATATAAAATCAAATAATGGATAATTTTATATCCGACAGAATATGATAATTATAAAGACATTTATTTAGTTGGGAACCTATATTTGCTCAGCGTCAGTGTGAGCGACTGCTAAACGAGCAGCCTAAATCGTAAATGTAAATAAAGAAATGAGTGACATGTGGGGATCAGACCCGCATCCACCTTGGAAGCAACCTTATATGCACGTTCTCATCTACCAATGAGCGTTTTTTCGTTAGCTCAGTGGTACAGCAGAACCTGCATATAAGGTTGCTTCCAAGGTGGAAGCAGGTTCGATTTATGTTGATTAATTAAAGATAAAACATAAATTTTTTCTTATATAAAAAGTACAGTAAAAAGACATGTAAAAGTCTTGAAGGAATCGTTTATGTAATGAAGAATTATTAAGTATATTGCAAAAATATCACTTTGTTTTGCAAAACCACAGGAAAGGTCAAACGGAACCCTGGGGTTCCACAGTATACAGTTTGAATACCTCTAGTTTATATGACAACACAGTTGTGAGAGTGGAAGAGTACTTGTGTATCATTGTGTTTTGCTCATGTGCATGTGTGTGATTAAAAAATGGATGGAATCCTTTAAGGCAGAGACTTGGTATAGAGAAAAAAAGAATGAGTATATATACATATAATTAGCACTGTTCATACAAGAAAAAGTGTAATACGTAATTGGCATTTTCTGCAGGTCTGCAAGCACCTGTGACACCGAAGTTTGTTTTTTCATAAATTTTCATTTGAAGATTTAGTGGTAATGAATAAAAGCTAGTCAAACAAAAAAAGATTTTTGTCTGAATTTTGTTAGACGGGGTATTGTGTATGATATGGTTGGAATAATTTCCATGTCTATATTTGTTCAGTCAAACCACTTAGCCGACCGAGCATCGACATAAATAGCATCTGGGAACCTCTCATCAAAAAGGCCATTTCGGTAAAAGCTAAAAAAAGGTCATCCAATGTATGGGAAGCAACTCCCGATATATAAGAACATATTATATGCAAAAAACAGATGTGATGTGTCCAGTCCAATTGAGCATGCATTCTAGAATTAGGGACTCCCAACGAAGGCTGGAGAGTAGATGGGCAAAACGTTGTGAACAAATGAACATATAGACAAGGAAAATAGTCCGACCATATCATACACAATGAAAAAAAGATTTTGCTTAACTCTTTTAAGAAACTAAACACGCCTCTATTTATTTATTTTTTATTACTATCTCTGTCCCATAATAGTTGTTACATTTAGTATATATAAATTATAAGCGAATGTAAAAACTATTATGGGACAGAGGTAGTATTTCATTAATCTGTGCAGGTGGCCTAACGGTTAATGGCATGAAGAATTGGATTGAAGAACTGAGTTCAAACTCCAGCTGGGACTGTTTGCGTTCACTTCATACTAATGTCCTTGGGAAAAGCATGAATCCACTTCTCCCTTCAGCTATGGGTGAATAGCTGGATAGTTGGAGCCCTTCAGCTTTGTAAGGCAGTCCATTTTGGGTGTCAAGCTAGCACCCCAGCCCATAAAAACCCATAATTGCTACAAACAATGATTGGGTCTCTCCATAGATACTTCATGAAATGGAGACAAAATCATTGCCTCATGTGTTGCATGATACGGGAAGCTACTTTGCTTTGCTATTCTATTCTGTTCCAGTCAGAGGCATGGCTAGAGATTTGGGGGCCGGGGGCGGGGGGGCTTCTTGAGGGGCCCCCTTCAAGATTTACTGAGATTTGTCAGTAGAAATGCAGTAGGTAAACTACTATTTATAAAGCTTTTTGGTGACCCCCCCATTGGGGGCATTTTCAAATCCCCAAAGCCATGCCTCTGGTTCCAGTGAAGTGCCAAATTAAATATAAATTAGGCAAAACAGCCAAAAATGGCCATCATTATCATTTATAATCGATTAAAAATCGATAATTATTGATATAACAGCCTAAAATTCACAAGATACTGAAAAGGAAATTGCGTGTGTGTGTGTGTGTGTTTGTGTGTGCGCGCATGTGTGTGTAAAGAGAGGTGAAATCCTAAGAGAAAAGAAGAATCGATAAGACAGTGCAACGCGATTTTCGTTCCTGGGTAGTGAGTGTTATTTTCTGATTGCTTTGTAAAAAGTATAGAAAATGTTAATTATTCCCTTCAAACTTTGCTTTTGTGGCCAGGATAATGATATTCATATGTAGTTGTTTTTTTTACTTCATGCAATTAAAAATGTGCAATTTTGCCTGTTGTCCTATCAAAAATAAGTAGATTTCAAATTATCACTGTCCTGGTCGCAAAAGCAAAGTTTGAAGGGAATAATTAACATTTTCTATACTTTTTAGATATAATCAATCAGAAAATAGCACTTATTACCCAGGAACCAAAAAACGTTTTTAAAAAGTTGCATAGTATAATAAATAAATACTTAAACTGGATTTTTCAAGGGAGATATAAAATTTAAAAGAAACTCTTATATGAATTGAAGAGTTTAGTATTTAAGGAAAAGGTTATTAATATAGAGCCTTAAAAACTGAGCGAGAAAGCACAAGTGATAAACTTTCGGAGTGTTTTGTGCAGGTGCTTGAACCTCAGACCTCTGAGCTGTCAGTCCGCTGCTCTAACCACTGAGCTATACCTGCAAAAGCTTTAAGAAAGAAAATAATCAATATAAAACCTTTAAAAACTGATATAATAATAGAGTGTACATATGAATATTATGTGTTAATGTGTATATGAATATCTTAAACTGGGTAAAAGGGGGAATTTAACAACTCAGAACTACATTATGTATGAGTGTTTTCGGTCTGTTGTCCTGATCCTGGTTCATGTTTTGAACACAACGTTTCGGTTGTTGTACCCAACAGCCTTCTTCAGGTGAGTGTCGTAAGTGGTGATGTTTCGAAAAGCTGAGACATGAAAAGGAAAGAATTATCTATCCTTTCTTCCATACAAAAGATGGCTGACTGTACACTAAGCATTTTTTTACGGAGGTCCAAATGACACCTTTAAAAGACGCCCCTGTGGCACCAACCTAAACGGGCGACAACATTGTTCTGACCTAATCATTACTTTCTACCGAAACTTGACAACAAAATGGGGACATTCTATCCTCAGGCTTTAACGGCGACGACCTCCTGTCTCAGCTTTTCGAAACATCACCACTTATAGCACTATCTGAAGAAGGCTGTAGGGTACAACAGCCAAAATATTGTGTTCAAAAGATGAACCAAAATGAGGCCAACAGTCTGAAAACACATACATAATGATAATCCCTCCTCTAAAAAATTCAGACAGAAATTAACAGAATTGCATATTTGGAAAAGAAAAAATGCAGTGTGAATTAAGAAAAGATAAAAAGAGGATACACCTTATTAAAAATTGGATGAAATGATTATGGAAAGTTCAAATAACAATAATTGAAGTAGCAACATATTAAACACAAAACGAATTCGTCTCATTCCTCGCCTCTCACACCCAAAGTCATCTTTTTTGCTATTTGGGAGATTGATCCCTTTTTAATTTTTAGTTTTATATACCATATTTTGCAGCATATAAGACGCATTTTTTTTCTTAAAGTCTGACCCTCAAAATCACCCTGAACCCTTTACAGTGAAGGTTGGGCTTGGTGTCAAGCTTGGATCTACAAATCACCTTAGTTTAACGATCCGTACAACTTTAGAATGAATATATATGATATACTACCAAAAACCTAACAGGGTACGTTCTATATGCCGCAAAATACAGTAAATACTCTATATTATAGGATTTTGTGTGCAATCTGTTACAGAATGTCAGCTATTAAGAATATTGAGACCATTCTGAACTCAATGAATGGTACCAAGCCAAAAACGCAGAGAAAGTGATGAGTTTACATCACTTTCCAAGTGCCACAAACACCAGAAACGCTTCTTTGAAAAAAGGTAATTAAGTGTTGGGTAACAAAAACGACTCATCACTCCTTCTAGCCATTTCAGCTTTTTTTTTTATCATTAGACTTTCACACAGGAAAGGATATACAAAAAGATGAGTTTGGGTGCGGGCCATGCGTCAGAAAGACGGGGAGGCAGAAAAAAAGGAAGGAAGAAGGAAGGAAAGGACAATAATGATGATCGTAACAATAATAATAATAATAATAATAATTAATAATAATAATAATAATAATAACTGTAATATCATTATTAGGAACAAGTAGGGGTGTACCTAATGATTTTCATTGGGGGTGCAGGCCGACAAAGTAGGTGTATCCATTAAGAAAAGGTGAAGAAATTGGACATATGAATCTATACAAAAATCTAATCCATTTCAAAAGGGAAGAAATTTGCTGACAGAACCAGCATTTGGAGAGATGGTGCAGCAAATTTACAAAGAACCAAAACACATTAGTAACACATATAATGTTGCGTTAACGAATAGCTTTCAATGTTGCCAAGTATTTGTTATTTATAGCTAAATCTGTCTTTAAAATTGCAAAAAAGCAGCTAAATATTCCCATTTCCAGCTAACTTAATAGCTAAAAATGTTATATACATATAAATATTTATTTAAAGCACATTTATCAAATAAAATAACAATATGCTAAGACACAAGCTCAAATCATTAATAAATATTGAACATTTACATTTATCAAACTTAGATTTAATCGGTTATCATAGATTTTTTTATCGTCTGAATTGGAAAGAAATCAGCATGTAGCCGAAAAATTGCCAATTTTACAACCCTGCCTTAAGGCAGTCCTTTCATAAGTACTAATTGTTCGTAACCCGGGGACTCCCTGTATATCATAAATTATTTAATGTATTGTATGTGTTTATAAATGTTTATTTTTATTCAAGAAAGTGCTTGAACTACTTCATGGGGCTCAGAAAATTCCTTAGGAACGCATCTCCAGTTTATAATGGAGGTCAATGGGAAAATAGGTTTAAAAAATCAAATTGACTTGTGCTGACACGATTATCCCAATTGGTAAAAAAAAGGTATTTCCGTTGTTTTTTATGCAGAAAGTGAACATATTTTTTTGCACAGTTTACTTAAATAATGATGAAACTAAATATTTTTAATGATTTCATCTTTTCGCGAAGATTGCAGATTTCATAAAAAAAGAAAAAATTCAACATGGCATTGGATTGTTTCTTAGCCAATAAAATGTATACATTGACTTCCAAACGGAGCAAATCACTGTTGTAATTAATAAAAATCTGTTTTTCTTTTTTGGAGGGGACAAAAATTTGCTCCTTTTCCTTTCCAGCAAAAACAAGGAAAAAAATTTAAAAACAATATTTTTAACATTTTAAATACGTTTTTAAAATAGGGTGTTGAATAATTTTCAAAAGTTGTGTGCACATTGCTAAAAATTTATACAATTATAAATTTTAATATTACATTATAAATTAGATGCAATTAAAGATTTATTCAATGTGGGTCAGAGAAAGACTATAAAAATGTTGAGGTGGAGCTAATTTTAGTATCTCTATATTCTAAGCGAGCAATGATTTTCTGCATTTATATATTTTATGATTTACCAATGAAAAAAACAACTGATATTTTAAAAGGCCAAAAAGCCAAACAGAAATTATGATGCCAACATGGTTGAAAAAAGTCAAATTTGTGAATTTTGGCTTTAAAAAGCCAATCTGGCAACCCTGGCTAGAAACTTGCTAACCATGGGTCAGAAGCAAATAAAATAAATTGCCCTTGGGTGCAGGTGAGGATTGGAGACAAAATCAAATAATTCTTTAGAAACAATCAAACATCAAGAAATTATTTCAAAGAAGACTTTATTTGAGGCTTACTAATATACCGGGACAGATCCAGGATTTTGAAGTGGTGGGTGGAAAGGGGACATTTCTTTTTTTTTTCTCTTTTCAATCCATCTGTCTAATTAAACAATGGATATATATTTTTGTTTTTAAGGTTAATTTATGATTACTTGGGATTATTTGGGTTTTTTTATTTATAAAATTTCTTTATTTAGATATTAAAAAAAATATTTTAATTGTGCTTTGTTCAAGCGGGACGAGGGGGTCCGGGTCCCCTATACCCCCTCCCATCCCATCCCATGTATTCTTGCCTGCTATAAAGAACACAACCTTCCCTGAACCTTACTGTATTATCCTAGGCAGAGCACACTGATACTACAGAAGTGCCAGAGCACCACACTTTGATCCTAGGTAGAGCGCACATATACTCTGATTCTAGGCAGAAGTGCCGATCCATATGTAAATAATCCCGTCATTTTTGACGGGTACTATGCTAGAAATCAAATAAATGATATAATGGAGTAGTTTATTTATATGTCCCCAAAAAGGGAAACAACTATTAAATGCTATCAGATTTTTGCTTGAATTACCTGCCCTTATCTTTCTTAGACGTAATTACGCTAATGTTTTATTCCTAATTTTGTTTTTATTTATTTACTGTATTTTTAAAACTAGCTGAAAACCCACCCTACAGGCAGGATATTCAGCTAGTCAAATAAATGATAAAAAAAAAAAAAATTTACAAGTCTTTCTTTTCAACTCCAAATCTCAATCTCCTTGTAGCCTTGACAACATTTTTAATTTCCGTGTCAGGCTTTTATAAACCAGCTGACAGGCAGCAGCATCTCCAGCAGACGGATCGGCACTGCTAAATGCATATTGACAACTGCACATGTGCAGCTTAGCAACAAAGTGCAACATGAAAACGGGGGGGGGGTAGTACAGTGTGAACAATCAACCACACAAATGTACAAAACATGAAAGAAAAAAAAATTCCCCTCTATTTTGGGATTTTCATGTACACTTTTATAACTAATCCTTTGATTATCTCAAGGTTTTGAAAAATTTTAAATCAATACAAAATCATATCAAAGTAAAATAAGTTTCAGCTCAACTATTTGTAGATGAAAGTTTCAAATGAATTTTATATATTCTAGCAAAATAGCTACCCCTCACATGTTATCACCAGAAACATGGTAGTGGGAGCACAAAAGACACCACGAAGGGTAGCAGCTTTGTTCCAACCATCCACATTCCATACATGAAAGGGACAACAGAAAGGATACAAAGAGCCTGTAGTCATCATAACATCCGGGTTACATTTAGTAGTCCCCACATCCTTCGAAATTTGCTCACCAAGTGGGTCCGCTACGAGATACGAGTCTGACCAAGAACTGTATTTATAATATTCCCTGTAAATGTGGGAAGAATTATAAAGGAGAAACTAACAGGCCTCTAAAGATCAGACTCGAGGAACATAAAAAAAGCCACAATCAAAGGCAAAATAGAAAAATCTGGGATAGCTGACCACATCGGGAGAGAGAAGGGTGAGCATTATCCTCTCTGGAAAGAAGTCCAGATTATAGATAGGGAATGCCGCTGGAAACTGAGAAAAATCAAAGAAGCAGCATACATAAACATGTCGGCTGAGTCAGACAAGTGTGGAGTTCAACTCAATGTGGCTTCCGATACTCAACAGGGACAAGGTATGGACATCGAGGCCTAACAAGGAAAGGAAAACACCTGAATCTTATGTCATAAGTGCTGCTACCATTGGAGAGAAAACATTTCTGTTTATCACCTTCACAATCAGATAGTACACCTGAAGAAAGACATAGAATGGATTGGCTAAAATGTTGTGTTAACAACACAAACAACAAGAGGGAGTTCAATCGTCCAAAAACTAATTTTTAGTTGTTATCACAACTCAACTTGGGTTGTCACTTTGGTTTGAGTGATCAAAACAGCTTGGCATAAACCAGGCTTTCCACTGATCCCAATAAGATAAATAACTATTAGTCAATAATACTTGCCAGAATAATTCAATGATAGAACAAATAACTGAAGTTTAAACTCAAATATCAAGCTGATGTTACAAACTCATCTGAAAAAAAGGTTTTAACCCATAATCTAGTAAAATCTATCAATAAATTTACTATTTTATAGAAATGGATGGCTATATAATTTTATAAAGAGTCAAGAGATGCAGAAGTTGAGATGTGATTGAAGCCCCAAAAGATGATGATATATCCTACTATAATTCAAATCTCTGTCATCTGTATGTGACAGCCTAACTCAGGAACCACACAACATATCCCCATGGAATTTTATGTGTGTAATAATGGGACTCCCACGCATGTTTTTAGATAAACTTATAAACAAACTTATAATAATGATACATAATGATAATAATTATCTGATTTCCATCTGTCTTACTATAATTCATCTTTTGTGAAATCCCCCCAGATATTTAAATTAAATGTGATCTTAGAGCTCATGATGTGATGAGTTTCAAATAAGGTATGATTAAATAAATACATAGTTCAAATCCATGATCTCTTATTCGGGTTTCCACTAGGAACTAGCTGAAAATTCCTGTAGGGTGGTTTTCAGCTAGTCTAATGAATTACTGAATCATAAGAGCTTCAGCTCACATAAACAAGCAGTGTATATGTGTTTAATGGAAGCTATTTTTAGAAAAGTGGAGGCGTGATTTTAAAAAAATAAAAAAGAATAGTGCATTAAAAATAAAATGTTTATTTAAAAATGATCAATGGGCAGCAACAGAGCCGGATAATTGAGACCACATTTAATAGAATAAAAAAGAGCTGAGTTCAAGTGCACTCTGTGAATAGAGAATGACCCACTACATCCAACAAAGCCTATAGATTGGCAAATACAAAATCTTATGAGATCTTCACTTTCTCAATATAAAGGGAAGGACATGAGAAAACGTATTATCTGCTGCAAATTTGGACAAGAATAGTCACTCAATAGAAACCGTCATGTGACCAATGTCTTTTGGCCGCATGCTGTGTTGGAGGTGATCAATTACAAAATTGGGAAAAGGGGTGATCAATGAATAAGTTTCTTCTCTCGCATTTTGTTGGGCCGTGATCACTAAAAAAGTCAGAATTTGTAAAAAACAAGCATGAATGCTGCTGGACACCAACTTGTGATCAATTTAGCATGAACTTATATTGCAAATTGTTACCCCCAACTAAAAACCTATTTAGGGGGGGGGGGAATTTAAAAAAAACAGAAACAACATTTTTCTAGACATAATAAGGAGTACATGTTGAAATTTTCATCCCTCTAGCTCCATTGATGCGGCTTGTATGCATCATACATACATAAATAGCCTGCCACCCAGACCAACTTAAAAACTGAAGAAACCTATTTTGGCAGTTTTGGTTGATGGTTTCTAATAATGGAGGGAATATTGTGAGAATATTGGATTAGTAGGAAGTTTCTTCCGGTACAGGCTATGGTGCTGTCATGTCTACATCAGTTATATTGGTTGGTTGGATTTGAGCCAGGAAACAGTAAGATAAATTGGGTGCAAATGCAATGATACTACTGATAATACAGTAGCCCAGCTTTATAATGCGGGTGTTGGGGTCCAAGAAAGACAATAGCATTATAACTGAATTGTGGATAATCAAAAGTCAATTACAAGTGTCAAAACAAATTCACTGGTGAACGAAGGTGTTGTTTTAATCACAAAATCAAAGAAATCATGTGTAAAACCCTATGTAATTATATGTTGATTGATTGCAAATTGAAGAAATTTTATATTTTAATCATATTAACAATAAACTATGAAAATGAAAAATATTGAAAATTATTTTCAATTTCAGTGTTCTAGACGTTATAAATATTAAAATTCTAAAATTAATGTTTTTATGAACGTAATTCCATCCTGTGTACGTCTTCCGATGTATATGTTACAGCTGTTAGGCAATTTTCAACATCTTAACTGTTAATCATATTAAGTAAGTCTTTCGGTGAAATTCTGTTTTTATTTGCGGTTTCCTGGACAAGTGGGCAATTATATGTATAGGTAAAAATGTTGGAGAGCACAAATCATATTTTGCAAACTGCACTATACCACGCTATATCTGTGGACTCCTGTATTACCACTTTATACGCCCAATGTGGTATGATCTGCTACCAACAGCACAATTAGAAACTGTCAACCAAAAATGTCAACATAGATTTCTTCAGTTTTTAAGCTGGTCTGGCTGGCTGGCTATGTATGTATCAGGTCACACCAATAGAGCTACAGGGTTGAAATTTTAAATATTTACTCCTTATTGTGTCTTTTAAATTCCCTCCCTAAATAGGTTTTAGCATGTAAGTTTATGCCAAATTTGTCCCTTTTTTAGTGATCACAGCCCAACAAAAGGCAAGAGAAGTAACTTATAATTTCTTATGAGGTTAGAGTTTATAAGAATTTGGTTTTGGTTGGTAAAAAGAATTCATGGGTTCTTATTTAACTAGTTATAAGCAGTGATGGAAATGGTAAGACTGTATCTAGGATGTATGCTTGGGGATCACAGAGGATAAGCGGAGTGAACCCATGTTCACTAATTAACTAACTAATTTCAGGGCTGTTTTGAGACATACAAAAAACCTGGAAATTGAGAAGTAGGTAAACGCCATATACCCGCACCCCCCCCTTTCCACCCCTGGTTATAAGCAATAAGGGTGGAAAGATACTCATATGTAACTATTATGATTTAGTAGGAACCAATGTTAACAGCATGTTGTGACTATGTGATACTTCCAAACTTAAGTAAAAAAAAATATCATCTCAGAAATGAACACAGCATTGCAGTTTACCCATATAAAGACATTTGCTTGTTTTAACAGTTTCAAAAAGTTGATATTTAGCCTTTTAAAACACAATGGGAGGTGTGAGTGGCCAAGCAGTTAAAGACACAGTGAATAGGATCGGTGAACAGAATTCAAACTCCAGCAGAGACAGTTTGTACTCACTTCGCACTAAAGCCCTTGAGAAAGGCATGCATTCATCTCCCCCCTCCTGCCAATACGTCATGGACCAGCATAGCCAGGTTAGGCCCATCACCTTCCCCAGGTCTCCTTACTTGGGGAAGGTCCAACACTTCAATGGGCCTGGCAAGCTGGAAGTGGATTATGTTAGATTGCTCAAATAAGAAACAACAATCAGTTTTGGATTTAATGTTATTTTCAAAACAATTATAGATCAATAAGTGTCTCTGTATTCTTTGAGGCACCATGTTTTTTTTATTCGAAAATTCATGTTATTGGTACCGACTCTACACCTATGAATACTGGTTGCAAAGATGGAATTATTCATTTCCTTGAAGTCAAATTGAATCAAAGAGTGCTTATCAATATTTGTAAATTGCATACTAACAAACTTTCTTTGCACGTTCATATTCAAGAAAGAAATATTCTGTGATACTATCAGTAGCAGGATTTTACAAGTAGATATAATATACCTGGATTTTAGAAGCAGACAGGTTGGATTCGTTAAAATCTATGAGAGGTTGCACTAAAAATCTGAGGAAAGCACTTTCCTTTTCCTGGGGGATGGGAAAGGTTGGATGATTGTTATTTTTAACTAAAGTGCAAGTTATCCAATGTCTGAGATTTCTCTCCTGACTTATGATTGATCTTAAAGTACTTTTAGCTTACCTGCAGGATATTTTTCTAGGATCTCATTTTGCCAGGGTAAGGAGATTTCTAGCCGGACCATGTGGTCTCATGAAGAGAGTCATAATTAATTACTTGTGAGAATGAGATTCCTCTCCTGAAGTACTTTTAGCTACCTGCAAAGATATTTCTCTGAAATCTCATTTTGCAGGGAAGGGAAATTTCTAACTAGCCATCTGGTTTTATGAAGGGAATCATAATTAATTACTATTGTACTCAGGACCGCCCTATTACACCTTTGCTAAAAATGGGGTAAGTGGCTGGGTGACATAAAAGGAAGTGTGGGTGAGGAAGCGAACCAATAGAATTGTAAGTTAGCACCCAGGGAATGGGATCAGGTGCGTCGTGAAGAAGATGTTGAAATTGGATTCCAAATTGGGAAATCCCTCGTCTTCACACAGAAGTGATCGATTGAGACCTTTGAGTAATCAATCGTCTCCCATACTGCGCCGACCCATCTCTGGGATTGGGGCGATTTTCATAAAAGGAGCTTATTTTTCACTGTGACTCACTGAAGATTAAGGACAGGTGTTGGGACTGCCTAGTACAGGCTGAAACTCCAAAACTTCAGAACTTTCAACAAATCTACCCAGAGAGTGACTAAGACAGTAGCCACAGTTAGAAGTTTGACCCTTGCTTCTTGGTTGTACTCTTTGCATCTTCTCTTGCCACTATGAACACTACTACTCCTGTCTTCTTTAGTTGACAATTGTACCAATAGACCCCTAGAACACATATGATATTGCGTCCGGTTTGGGAAGGGCTAACTAGTGAAGTTGTCACCCTTGAAAAATAAGCACACTGTGTTTCGTTATAAACAAGTGTTATTGTTTCTTAATGTTTTCTGTTTCTTTATTTTTACCTCAAAGCCCGCTTTCTGTCGACACTTTGACTACAGCATCAGTGGTGATCCTTGATCTTCTGACACAATGCGGGGAGAACGATTATGATTGGTGTGGGAATTGACCGGTGGTGAGCGGCTACAAGTGTGATAATTCCAACTCTTTCTAACAATTCCTATGTTTGTGCATTAGGAACAGCAATTTGTGAGCTGTCGAAAAACTTCATTTCAATCCGAATTTCAAACACATCAATTACTCACGCGTAGAGTTTCATCAACTGCAGGATATCATCCACGATCTCAGTAATGATCAAAATTATGGAAACAGAATGGTGAAGATGATAATTGGGGGAGAAACTGACGAAAGTCTACTGAATTTGAAACCAGGCCCAATCAGTCACTCACAACTGCAAACCGGTTAATGTGTCTGTATATAAGTAAACACAATTTTGCTGGCACTATAAAAAAGGATCCTCTTATGATTGTGAAACATATTGTTTTGCTCTACTACTCAATGTAGTTTGATATCAAATGCAAACCATCAATTTTGATTGATCCCCGCCACGTTTTCAAAGCGATAAAAATTGTTTGTGATGTTCTGCCAAAGGAAACTTGTGACACCGTAAAGAGATATGTCAACCACGGTGCCTGGCAGGCTCATTCAGAAAACCTTCTCCTTTCCTTTCTCTCCAGTGAAGATGAGGCAGAAAAGACGATTTGCTATAAACAAAATTCACAAAATTTATGGCAACTCTGACAAAGGAGACAAAAGTATTCAGGCTTTTCACATTCCCTAGTTGAATTGGTCTGCAAGAAACATTACTAAAATTATTGATTGGAAATCTTTGAGCCAATCCTGACATTAGACTTCACAAAGAATGAGATTGAAGGGTTTTAAAGCAAGCCATTTAATATGAAATTGATTCCATGTCACTCTCAAAGTGTTGAGCGATTTGTCAAGGTAGTTTCCAATGCTTTTGCTCATATATTTGGAGCTGAGAGATGTGACGGTTTTGTTTTTACTCGTTGCCATACCCAAAAACTTGTACAAAAACTCAAGAATAAGTCAAATTTACAAGGGATGATATGAATTTTATTTTTAGTTAAAACATTTTAACATCATTGTCTTTTTATATACATATTGCTAATGCTGTTAGATAATTTTTATTGAAAAAGAAAAAGAGAAATTAAAATGTTATTATGGGAATACTATAATTTTGCTATATAGAATGAAAATCTCATTTGTCTAAGGTCGATTTTTTTTCATTTTTCAAGAGAACCATTGACTTATCTTTGCTTTATTCTGTTTTATACATTAAAAAGATATTCAATTGACAGCTATGGAATTTGTTATTAACCTGTGAATAGATTTTATTGTTTATTCTATAAAGAAAATTGCTCTCTTGTTTTTTCCTTTCTGGTTGCGTCATACCAGTTCACAATAGGAATATATATGGTTAAAATAAACCCCATCAGACATTATTTCAGCCTGTTACTAGCAGAATCTTAAAATAGACACTTCTAAGATTAAGAGAAAAAAACAGATTATAGGACAAACAGTTGATATCTAGTGTATATATGAAAACATATCATCGGATTTCTCAACTTTTTTTGTGTTTCTTGACAAGATGTGTTTGAATCTTAACCATTTTTCTGAATTTCTTCTAGACTGACGGCCTGAATCAGGGTTGCCAGATTAGTTTTCTTAAAATCAGACACAAGTGTCCCAAAAATCGGACAAACTCAGTCAACCCTGCTCAAAATTGGTCGAATTCAGACAGAAAAAATTGATGGCTAAAAATAGCTAATTGTGGCTAAGAGTAGCTAGATTATTATCACAATAATGGAAATAAATAGCTAAAAGAGGCTAGAACTGATATCCGATATCTAAAAACAATTACTTATATCTAAACGCAACAAAAAATATCTAAATTTAGATATAAAATTTCAAAGTTGGTAATGCTGAGTGGGGCCTTAAATCGGACAATTTTGGATGTCTGATTTTTAAAATGTTTATTCAGACATCCGGTGTGAAAAACAGACACAATGTACAAAATCAGACATATCTGTCAACCCTGGTCTGAATAGTTACAATGAAGGGAAACTAGAATAAGGATGAAAGAAATACAAGTCAAAAAATTAGTAATGGTTGACAATGCTTCATTTAATAAAAAAACTTGCCTATTTAATATAAATGTTCATACACCACCGGTGGGTCTGTACGCACTCTCGGGCAGGCCTGCACAGCTTTTAGTGTCACTGTTATTAAAATGTTTTAAAGTGGAAGTTGTGGTTAAGATTTCTCAAAACTGAGAAATTTCTGAAGGAAACAAAGGTCTTATGGATTGAATTTGAAAGCATAGAAAATTACTAGCAAAAAAATAATCTTTCTATTTTTTAAGGATTTTGGCTGTAAAGCAGGTGGGTTCGATTTACCATGTATATATATATATATATATTTGCATAGGCAGACACAAAGTAAGGGTCCAATTTTACATTATGTGTACATTGTAAAACGGTCATTCACTTTAGAGCCAATTCATATGCTTCCCTTATGAAAGTTATTTTTTCTCAAAAATTAAAAATTTCCAGAAGAAACGAAAGTTAGATTCAGTCAAAGCAGTTCAAACTAAATAGGAAAAATATTTTTTCATATTTTACTTTGGCTTGTTAAACTGAATCTTAACCTGCAAAAATAGCAGATAGTAAGCAAGTTTACATATCTACACAGGGGAGCACAGTCATACACAAAGTCCATGATACAAGTATTTAAATAATAGAATCATGCATGAATGATGAGGAAATCCTCATCTACACACACACACACACACATACATCAAACTAACAGAAATTCATAATTATAAACCAGCATGTATAAATATGCATTTAAATACAGCAAAATCAGTACAGATGTACACAACCACATATTTTTTTAAAATCACTTTCAGATAACCAGATATCAAAGTGCCTAAATAAGAATACTAAAATGAAAACTATAGAATCAATTTAAGAAAAGTTACTTGGATATGTGAGTTGCCACGAATGATAACTGCCTAATGAACCATTTTTAAAAAGTTGATATTTTCCTTATCCTTAGAGCTAAATTGCTCTTTCTTTTTTTAAAGCTTGAACACTCTGCATTGTGATTCATAGAGTGTTCAAGTTCCAAAATAGAAAAACACTGAGCATTATAGCGCTAAAAATAACGAAAATATCAATTTTTTAAAAATGGTTCGTTGGGCAGTTATCATTTGCGGTAACTCATGTATTCTTTAAACTATTAAAGCCTCAGTTAAAAGTAAGACAAAAAGAGAGAAGATGCAGAATTTTAAAAAGTAGGATTAGAATGACAAACGGAGTAGAGAATAAAAATTAACAGAAATAGAAAAAGAATGAAGAGAAATATTAAGAAAGGAAAATGATCATTTGAAAAAATAAGAAAACCAAAAACAGACAAAAGGAAATAAGAGAATTGAAACAGAGAGGGAAATAAAATAATCACAAGAATAAAAAGGGCAAAATAATAAGAAAGAGAAGGAAAACAAACAGAATTGAAGAAAAAAAAAGAAAATAGTAACATTTTCCCCAATTTTCCATTTCCTGATCTAGAAGAAAGCCAACCCAAACTAGTGAGTAAACAAGAAAATGTGAATTAGCAGTTTGTTCATATTGATTCTTTGGGTTGGTCTTCACAGTTATAAACCGTCTCCAATTTATAATCATGTCCATATTCTTTAAGGAGGTGCAGGTGGCTTAACGGTGTACAGTACAGAGAATGGAATCAGCGAACAGAGTTCAAACTCTTGTTACATTCATGTTACATTTCATATTTTTTCAAAAAATAGGGTAGCAAAATAGAGAGTATAACTGTAAAAAATGAGTAGCATTGAAAGTGTTAATAAACTCTTTATGATATACTGTATATTTTTGAATATAAGTCGACCGTGACAACTGACTCAAATATAAGCCAAGTCCATTATTTTGCCATAACGTCATCATGAGAGATATCCCCTTCTTATGTCACTTAGTTGTCATTGAAACATGAATTTCTTTCATCTTCATATCGATCATTGTTTTTAGGTTGTAAAAGTGAAATTCACATCAGTGATGACAAATCCACCTGAAAAAGGATTTTAAAAGGATATTACACAATATGCACCATATACTACCTACATAGCATTTCATACAAAACAATTGAAATGAATTGAGTTAAAACAACGGGCATTATCGCTCGCTAATATGCATTGTGTCTATCGACGCTGTATTCATATAGGAAAAAGTATTGGCCATTTTTGACTGACTTAAGTATAAGTCGCACTGCTGATTTTGGGCCATTTTTTTAAGTAAAAAAAACCTTGATTTATATTCAAAAATATACAGTAATTCTTGCTACTTGTGATTACTGTGAATATAAGAATGAAGTCAATAACTTACCGGTTATATTTCTGGAATTTCTTGAGCGAGTATTTTGTTTCATTGCTGCCTTTTGATACTGGTAGACTTTCCAGGTTTGCCATCAATAGATTTATGGCCGATTTTAGTTCATCTATGTACATACTTTCCATTTCCTTCACTACAAACTTTGGGTGTTTCCGTGTCTGTAAAACAAAATGAACAATGTTTGAATTTATTTGAATTTATTATGAATTCCTATTAGAAATATTATGAAAATAAAGCAAAAATTAATAATTATCTTTTTTTTTTGGTTGTTTTTTTTATTAAATCAATTTTCGAAATCAAAATGTAATGTAAGGATGCGTTTGTTGTTCAAGAAGAATCTAAGACATTTTTTAACATACCTCATATCACACTGTTTATTGGTTGTAGTACATGAATACTTTGAATAGTGCTGTTTTGATGTAGTATGGTTACGGTATTGCTGTACAATTTACAATGTAACTATACTTCTGAACTCTTTACTTCATTACATTTCTCTGTTTTTTATTTTTGTTAGATGAAGTATTTATTTATTATTTTTTTTTAATTATCTTTATTATACATTGATCTATTCGGACTAGTGTCCTCATCTTGGCTGTTATAGTCAGAGTATTTCAGCCATTGTCCCCGCCATTCTTTTTCATTGCCATACTAGACAATGGCCAAGTGGATAAAAGTTTCAGTTAAGTACACTAAGTTACTTGGGGGTCATGAGTTCAATCCTTGGGTCAGCTAGAAAAAGTTATATACTCTGATTCAGTAGAAAAAGCAAAAGTTGTATAAAAAAAACAAAAAAACTAATGAAGAAGAATGGACTGATATTAGCTATCCCCTTGTATGGACAGCAGAATGTGAACAATCTACCCTGTGGATTAAATAAAGAGTTTGGTTCAAAATTCCCAGGAAGTGACCAAATATAAAAACACTTGAAGAAGGCTGAAGGGTAGAACAGTCAAAACGTTGTGACTATAACAACTAAAATGACGACACTAGTTTAAATAAATCAATGTATAAAACCAATTCCTTTTTATAAATCAAGTAGTTTTGTTTATAAGTGCAAAAGAACAAAGTGAAATTATGATGAACAAGCCTGGCTGATGCAGGATTAAACTCCACTCCTACATTTATTCCAACTGAAGATGATTACTGGAAATTTTGTATTGTATATATATAATAAGTAAACTTGTAGATATATATAAGATTTGTCAGTGTGGCTCAGTTGGTAAAAGAGCCGCCTAGCAATCACTAGGTTGTGATTTTAGATCATGTTAGGGAAATGTTAATTTTATATATCTGTTTGGTTTAACATGATGGGATAGACAAACAGTGAAGAGTTTACTCCCATAAATTTGGTGAGGATTGTTCTTTGGAAAATAAAGTCCAACTTGGACTGGAGTCAGGGCCGGATTATACTATAAGGCTGAGTAGCCTTAAGCCTAGGAGCCCGTAGCTAACAGGGGCAAAAAAAAATTCTGGGATATTCATATTTTTCTTAATTTTATTTTTGACTGGACCCTAGCCGGATTAGCCTATATGCAAACTACACTACAGCGTAGGGCCCAAGACATTGAAGGGGCTAAAAAAAATAGCAATTTAGAAATGTATCACTACTACTACAGGGAAAATGAATTAAACAATAAAACTGTCAAAATAAGAACATTCCCAGATGTGAAGTCTGAGCGCTCACTATAATTGTTAAGATATTGTTAATAATAAAAACTTAATAAAAATGTCCTAACAAATATCTCTTTAAAAAGTAGAATGAATATATTACACGTTAGCACATAACAATCCACTTTATTCACACAATTGACAGATCACATTACTTACTTAAAATTATACACAAAACGGGAGGTTTGGAGAAGGATGGTTCAAGATGGGGGGGGGGGCATATTGCTAATAGCCTAGGGGCCCTGGTATAGGTTAATCTGGCCCTGACTGGAGTTTGACAAATAATGTTTATGTCATAATTGATAATGTAATTTTTTCAAACTATGGTCATCAATATCTTCATTGCTCTCAGACAACTTGAAATAGAGACATCATTGAGAGAAGCACAATGGTCATACTCAGGATGCACCAAGCATTAATAATGCTGTCAATGATAACAGTGTGGCATTAACAAACCCAACTGCAGGGCAAAGAAGATTGTTTATTCCTGTAAATTCCTTCTGGTGCGTAGGGCAACAATCACTTAGCTACGGTTTCAGTAGCAAGAAGGTTTTACGGAGTTGGAGTTGTTTTATATGATTGAAAGGAACAGGTTATGGACATTTGTTAAGTTTAGCTTGGCTAAAGGCCAAATGGGAGAGTGGGGTAATCAGGGGTTAGGAAGATTATGTTGTGCCAATCTTTGAAGAGAACTTGCCTGCCTTGAAAATCAGTATTCAAAATCATTACCTTTTACCTGGGCTTGAACATCAACCACTGGTATCAGTGGAAAATACAGAACTATCTCAGCCACTAGGTAGGCCATGTGAGTAGTGACAATAATGAGAGAAACAGCTAAAGATTATACAGTGGCAAGCAGTTCTTTCATTCATTTCTTGTCGCTCGCAGCCAGGCCAAAGCATTCAGGGGGTAGGGTAAGGTTGGGCCTTTGGCTTGTGTCATTGAACATAGTATAGAGGTTGGTCTCCTCCTTAGGAGGATGAATGGGATTGCCACGAGAGGCTCTCTACATGATCACCAGCTGCTTACGGCACTTGGTATTCCCAGAATGTCACCGATCTAGTTACTGACCAGGCTCGACATTGCTTAACTTTTGTGATCGTACGAAAACAGGTGTATCCAATGCAATTTGGCCGTAACACTCTTTCTCATGCATAGACAATTTCCTTTTTGCATGTGCGGAATATAGCACAATGGTTGGCCACACCGAAAAGAAGAGCACAGTCTCTTTTCTGCATTTCCAGGTTGAAAAAGAAGAGAGACTTAATCAAAGAGACTGGTCTGGTTAGTCACTCAATAGAAACTGTCACATGATCAAAGTCTTTTGGCAGCATGCTATGTTGGGAGTGATCACTTAAAAAATTGGAAAAAGGGGTGATCAATGAATAAGTTACTACTCTCGCCTTTTGTTATATGATCACAAAAAAGTCTGAATTTTCAAAAAAACAAGCATTAATGCTGCCAGACACAAATTAAGGAACCAATTTAACATAAATTTACATTGCAAATTAACCCACCCCACTAAAAACCTGGGGTGGGTGGGTGATTTAAAAAAAAAATTTTTCTAGACATAATAAGGAGTATTTATTTAAATTTTCAGCCCTAGCTCTATTGGTGTGGCCTGTAAGTGCAACACATACTTAGCTGGCCAGACGCATTTAAAATTAAAAACTGAAGAAACCTATGTTGACAGTTTTGGTTGATGGTTTCTAATACATAGCTTCAGAGATAACAAAATTTAGAAATTCATAAAAAGATGAAAATAAATATATAAAGATAGAATAAATTGATTCAGACAAACTAAGACAATCTGATAGAACTTGAGAGTGACAGAGTATAGAACCCAAATACGGCAAACATTTTGCCTCAAAGATAGCTTTTCTTTTGACTCAGATTTAAAACAGGTTTTCTCTAGTCAAGCAGAAGTGCTAGTGCATCTTCAAATCCATTCTATCTTTACAGTCGCTTTATGGCTTCTATTTTTATCTTCAATTCTTACTCTCCTTTTTCTTTATATTACTCTCCTTTAAAGCCAAAGTGACACATTTCTTAGAAACCATTAATCAAAACTGTCAAAATAGGTTTCTTCAGTTTTCAAGTTGGTCCGTCTGGCTGGCTATGTATGTATCACACGTACATGCCACACCAATAGAGCTAGAGGGCTGAAAATTTAAACATTTACTCCTTATTATGTCTAGAAAAAAACAGGTTTCGGGTTTTTTTAAAAATCTGCACCCCCAAAGGATTTTAGTGTGGGTCAATTTACAATGTAAGTTTATGCTAAATTGATCCCCTAGTTTGTGCCCGCGTGTTTTTTGAAATTTGAAAAAAGGTGAGAGAAATAACACCCCTTTTTTAAATTGATTACCTCGAACACGGCATACTGCCAAAAGATGTTTGTAATTTATTATATTTTAATGCAATATTTTCTTTATGATGGTCTTACTAGCAAAATCTTTAAGCAGCAAAAAGAGCAAAATATATTTTCTCCTTAGAAAACCATCCATTATTTCATAACTAAAATAAATAAAAGTAAGTAGTGCCCTTACGCTGGTTACAGCTTCAGATGTCCCTGCTTACGCTCCACATATCACATTCGGCCTGTATGTGATAGACTTAGAGGCAACAAACATCCGAAGTGGCATCACTCACTTCACCATGCAATATTTTACCCATGTCTAGGTGGAGAGATAGATTAATTCTTTTCCCAAGGACATTAGTGTGAAGTGAACACAATCTGTCTCAGCTGGAGTTTAAAGTCGGCTCGTTTGAAATCGGAGATTAGCTAGTTTCTAGTGAGCGAGAAAAAAGAAAATGCAACTTAATCTCTTTCCCTTTAAAGCTTTAAAATTATGGATGTTAGTTTTTGGCCAGAAAAAAATCCCTTTTTTGTTCCCGGATTCACAGAACTCTTTGGAAATAGTTTAAAACCTGCACCAGTGAAATATCTTTCTCATTCAACCAGGCCCGTCACCAGGGTACAGCGAGTAAGGGGGCCATCCATTAAGTCTGGGGGGTGGGTGAATAGAAGTGCTCAGTGTTGCTAAAATAAGGCTAAATTTTTTTAAATTGCCAAAAAAGATACTAAAAATGGTCAATAACATTTTGGTGTGTTTTCGACCATTTTGCTCTGCCAAAACAAAAAATGGCCGAGTGTATGAAGAAAGAAGGTGACGCAGTTTCAAGTGCTGGAGATGTGTCATAAAAATGGTTGGCAACAGGGCTGCATTCAACGCAATTTTCTGTGGCGAGAAATTTAGATTCAGCCACTAAGAGGGAAAAGCTACTTTCACAGATACCAAAGATGAATAGATTTATAAATATTTACTTAGTATGGCACAAGAGGAAATGCAAGTAAGAAGATTATGTTACAACCAAGTTCTAAACGGGTAGTGCCAGCCTGCCTGTCTAGAAAATCTGCATTTAAGATTATGGTTTTACCTGGACTCAAATACCAACCTCTGACATCAGTAGGGAATACATAACTATCTCAACCACAATGCAGGTCACTACTGATTTATGATACTTTCGCAAACATAAGCAAAAGCTAAATCAAAAAGACACTAACAAAATGACAAACTGTATCAGCACTGGTTCCAAAACACAATAAGCACCATTTAAAAAAACAAATGTCTTTAATTAAATTAAAAATAAAATTCTGGACTTGAATTTATATATATGCTGTTTATAAGATTGTAATAAAATTAAAATAAATTCAAATCTAAAATTTGATTTTTAATACATTTATTTTATTTTATTTTATTTTTTTTTAAATGGCGCTTATCGTGTTTTGGAACCAAGCTCTTCATTTGTTTAGATGTGCTTATATGAATAATGGCTCTTGAAAAGAGATACAACTGTTGAGAGTAAATAAGAAATGAAGGAAGCCAATATAAATAAAATTTTCCAATTGGCAATACAGTAACACCGTTATTATGGCTCCCTCAGAGATTTAAGAATGCCATTATAACAGGTGGATTTTATACAAAGTGTATTAATAA
>VCCN01002112.1:4582464-4595972 GCA_006491835.1 Architeuthis dux | reverse complement strand
ACAACTGAAATTAAGATGAAGGTAAATACTAGTCAAATTTTAAAAAACAAAACAATATTTGTTTGTTCTTTTTTTAAAATCAGTTCTTGAAATCAAACTGTGACGTAAGGTTGTGTTTGTTTTTTAAGAAGAATTTTTTTAACATATCTCACATCGCAGTGTTTTTCAACATTAAACTGAACTTGTGTTTAAATAGTGTATCTATGATCTGACTTTCAGGCTTGTTTTTTCATTCTTAGTGTCCAAGACAAACCAGTCACCACAGATATCTCATCAATGGTCTGATGATGATCTTCATTGATTGTGTGGAAAATTCTTTCAAGATTTTCATCATTTTGGCGTTGAAGGTCAGCCAGATCGTAGTTGGTCTTCAAGTGACATTTCACTACTTTGAAACATGAATACCACTCATACACTTGTGTTTTACCTAAAACTACTTCTTTAAAAGCTTCTAGAAGCATTATAATAGTTTCAGTTGCAGTTTTCTCCTAAAGAAAACAAAATTTCATGCACACTCGCTGTTCTTCTTTATCAGTCATCGCAAAAAACATACTTGCAAACACCAGGAAAAAAATCCACAGGAAGCAAATCAGTCAATTGATAACCACGCCAGGTGGCAGACTGGCTCAGAAGAGAGTCCACTAGAGACACCTAGCAGCACAATGTGTAATTAGGTCTAAATCGCATGCCACATACAAATTCCATTTTTTAGGGGTTATCTCCTTGTATATAGCAAATAGTGCATAAAAACATTTAAAAAGAACCACTAAAAGATAATCTTTCTGAACTTGTTGGGTTCATCACACCATCTTATTTTTTGCTGGTCACAGTTTTGCACATAATCCCTGGGGATCAACTTTGTGAGTCATGATGTCTAGCGGTTGTCTCACATTTGTGCAACATGATCAGCTCATTGCCATTTGAGTTTTCTAATGGATTTTATGATATCTCCGACTTCTGTTTTTTTCACTAATATACTGTGCGGTCTTGTGATCTCTCCATGTGATGTTGAGCATGAATCTCTCCTGTGCACGTTGCATGGTTCTCAGTTTGAGGGCCAATCTTTTGGTTAGGTTCCATGTTTCTGCTCCATAGGTGACTATCAGGAGGAAGCATTGGTTGTAGACCCATCTTTTTAGAATGAGTGAAAATAGAGAAAGAACACAAGTAGTCCGGGAGCCAGCAAGGGCTACCATGCACCCCCCACCCCACGATTCTACATTTAGGGTACTAAAATGTTCCTTAGGATGTCCTCTTTCAGAAAAAAGATGTTCCCAAGAAAAAAGTTGGGAAGAACTACCTCATTTGCATAAAAAAATGGCCGCCAGCACACACCAAAAAAACAGAATTTCATATCTCGTCTCCCAGTTGACATATCTGAATACTTTAAAAGACTAAATCATGGGTTTCAGACATGATGAATTCAAAAATCCACTTTATTTTACCCTAAAAAATTAATTTAATAGGTATTTCAGGATTTTACAAGGAAGTGTCAAGTATACTTTATAGGCAAAATTGTGGATTTAATTCATGAAGGCGATATATACATATATCGTTGGAAAGAGAATTTGCTCAGCTTTCCAAGGGTGTCAATTTGTATCTATTGGGTTTAAAAAGTTACAGCTTAAAACGTGAAGCTAAGTATTCAGCATTTTACGAAGAAAACTTCAAGTATGCACAAGAAATACAAATTAACAATGGACAACAATATATATATGTGCATACCTCTATTGGGAATTAATTCCACAATCCATAGACTTTGGACTGCGTACTTGAAGTTTTCTCATAAAATGCTGAATACATAGCTTCACATTTTCGGCTGTAATTCTTTACATACAAATTTACAAGTTACACTATTCGAGAGCTGGGGGGGGGGGCGTACCTTTCTAAGAATGAATTTTCCTTGTAGAATGCTGAATAACAAGCTTCACGTTTTCGGCTGTAACTTTTCATACCCAACAGATACAAATAGACAATATACAGTGTTTAATTCCACAGTCCATAGAATTTGGACTGTGTACTTGAAGTTTTCATGTAAAATGCTGAATACGTTTTGGGCTGTAACTCTTTAAGCCCAACAGATACATATTGGGAACATACACCATTGGAAAGCTGATACAATTCCCTTTCTAACGATATATATATATATATATATGTATATACCACAATCAAACATTAGTTCTACGATCCATAGAAGTTTTTGTAAAATGCTAAATACTAGGCTTTGCGTTTTGGGCTGTAACTTTTTAGAACCACCAGATATGTTAGAATGTATTTGTATCTACAGAGAGATTTTATGTGATATGCAAGTACATGTATATATTATGAATATATACACATAAATACACAGGTCTGGATAGACACTCAATAGAAACCATCATGTGACCAACATTTTTTGGCAGCATGCTGTGTTGGGGGTGATCAATTACAAAATTGGAAAAAAGGATTAGTAATGAATAAGTCACTTCTCTTGCCTTTTGTTGTGCAGTGATCACTAAAAAGTCTGAATTTTCAAAAATGAATGCTGCCAGACACAAACTAAGGGACCAATTTAGCATAAATTTACACCCTATGAGGGGGGCAAAAAAACGTTTATTATAAGGAGTAAATGTTTAAATTTTCAGCCCTTTAGCTTCATTGGTACAGCCTGTACGTGTGATACATACATAGGTTTCTTCAGTTTTCAAATTGGTCTGGCTGACTATGTTGACAGTTTTGGTTGACGGTTTCTAACAAGCACATGGGTATGTGTGTGAAATCCTCAAGTTCAGAGACTAGATGTGCTATAAGCAGCAGTAATAATGCTGATATCAATCCAGGTGAGAAATTCTACGGCTTCATATTAATTTCCATTTCCGAACAGCCAGAGAAATATGCAAGCCAGCAAGCGCTTGTGGAGAAGGATGGGCAGCAATGAAACAAGGCGGTAGGGTGGACAAATTAAATGAAATCCAATCAACTACAAAAGTACTTACTATTGATTTTCGATACAAAAGGCATTTTTAAGGATAATATCAAGGAGATGATATTTTACAATTACATATTTAGAACAGGTCTGGATAGTCACTCAATAGAAACTGTCATGTGACCAACATCTTTTGGAAGCATGCTATGTTGGGATGATCAATTAAAAAATTGGAAAAAGAGGTGATCAATGAATAAGTTACTTCTCTCGCTTTTGTTGGGAAGTGATCACTAAAAAGTCTGAATTGCTACTGGACACAAACTAAGGGACCAATTTAGCATAAACTTGCACTGCAAATTGAACCCCCCACTAGAAACCTATTTGGGGGGAATTTTCAAAAAACAAAAAAAGTTTTTTCTAGACATAATAAAGAGTAAATGTTTAAATTTAAGCCCTCTAGCTCCATTGATGCAGCCTGTATGCATGATACATACATACATAGCCAGTCAGACTTGCTTAAAAACTGAAGAAACCTATGTTGACAATTTTGGTTTACTGTTTCTAATAGTCTGCATTATAAAGAGTAGATATTGTCTTGATGAAGATGTAGCTTCTTTCTTTTAATTTGTTAAATGTTTCAAGGAGCGGAACAAGTAGATTACAATTGTTGAAGCCAGATTCTTTTTCCATTATGATTGCTGTTATATATGACCTCATTGTAGAAGAGCATGTATTTCTGGAGCGTGTGTTTTAATTAAAAACTGATGAATGAAATATTTGAACGAGCTGAAAATCCTACTTCTGCAAAATTCTGGTCAAATTATGCTGAAAGCAGCGGTTTTGTTCGATCACCGCAGTTGAGCAGTGTCGAGCCTGATCAGTACTTAGATTGGGGACCAATTCGGAACAGGTATGGTAAGCATACGTACACAGGCGCCTACATTAAAAACAAATCATGTGTCACATTCTGCCTTAGTGGGGAAGTAGTTAAATTGTGGCAATTATCTATGTTAATAATTATAAAAATTACTACACAGAGTATAAGCCCCTAAAAATAGTGCTGGTGACGTCATTTCCACTAGCCCCTACAAATAGTGTTCAGCACTTCCTCTTACTTCCATCTATCTCTCTCTCACTTGCGCACACTCTAACTCTTTCTCATTCAAGAGGACCGGGTGCCCTGATCTTCTTGCCTTCTGCGTTGTACTCAAATGTAAGTAACTATTTGATTTGACTTTACATCCTGTAACCTTTTACCGTCTGAAGCGACGCCAAATCATTATAAGAATTCATGAAAGAAAATTAACTAAACATGTATTACATGTTGCAAATTAATAAATATTCATTCTCTTGAAATATGAAGAAGATTGTGTTCCATTTCATTACCATCAATCACAAAGTTTATTCCATGAAACCCAAATCCAGTCACCCACGTGATCAAGCCTTTTAATATAATATAAAACCTACAAATCCTACATTGGCGACCCCTCTTTATCCTAGACTGGTGACACCTCATTCACCACAAAATAACTACGTCTGCAAAATTTCTATTCAATGAATTAAGCTTAGAACCTTTGAAATTCTAAAGCTGCCTCCAAAAAAATGTTATTGTCATCAGGGTGTGATAAAGTGATTTTTGACCAAATGTGCCTCCCAAATGTCTTATGCTAAAATTTTGTTAAAAACAATGCGCAAAATTTGTGCCATTAACTGAAATTTTCGAATCAATTAACTAATAAAGAACTAAATGAGACTTTTTGTATTCAATGTTTATTTATCCATAAACGATAGTTTAGATCTCTCATTCTTCATATCACTTTGCTTTGCAACTGCAGGCAATGGAGCAGTAAATTTATTTGTTTGATTGTATGTTCTTGTCTCACATCCTCTCAATCAAAGACAGCAACTTTTGATTTAGATCACTGCACTCCATTATCACTCATTGTTTTGATCATTTGTGCCTCCCTATGAGCAGGTGTGCCTCATAGTGGCATTACTGCATTACCATGCTTTTTCACACCCTGATTGTCATATCCACAGAGAAGTAATTTTTTTCCCCCATTAATGTATTAGTTATAACAAACAATAAAAATATTGTGTTAATACTTCATCCAATAATAAGAATAAATTAAAGATCACTGTATTAAGACTAGTAGGTCTCAAATATAAACATCAATCGTCAAATATAAACATCAATCGTCAAATATCAGTTGTAAGGAATCAGGTTTAAAATGTGCTGATTGGTTAAAGACAGCGAGGCGTATCCTGGATTTCTTGTGGCTAGAGGGTGTGAGTTCGATTCTCACCATGGGCTTACTCTTTATTTCCGATCATGCTGTTTATTTGTTGCTGTACAATGATGGCCAGAGTGAAAATTGTGATTTTTAAAAAAAGGCAAAATTAATAATAAAAATATTTGGGTGTTCTGTTAATCTTTGTCCCACTTATGAAAACCAATTTCAACAACAAATCTTCAATTGTTACAAAATAAAAGTCCTACGCATTTTTACTAGTGAACCAAAAACATTATAGTTAGTAAATTCCATAATCTGAAATACTTCTTTTTTTTTAATCTAAAAGAAATACAACGGTTAAAATCTGAATGAATATAAGCAAAAAAGTGTCTGAGTTTCTGATTAAATTCTTTAAAAATAAAAATCTGAATAGCCAAGTCTTCCAAATTTGAGTTCAAACTAAGCACAGCTAAATCAGAAAGAATAACAAGCAAACAAAGGCACTAATAACAGACAACATTACAGTAGTCATAAATGTTATGATACTTTGAAGGCTTAGTGAAAATTTCAGATCAAAATTTAGCTAATAACTGTGTCAAGCTACAGACTAATTGATCCGTCCTTGTAATAATAAAATAACAACTACTTTATAGCAAAGGACTTCAAACTTATTCTCAAAATCCAGTACAAAGTTTGGAGTTGACTTTGTTTTCCTACCATAACAAAAACAAGAACAATCCTCACCAAAATTAGGGGTGTACATCAATATGTGAAATCCCTATTACCCTACCGTGATTTGAACTCACAACCAACTGATTGCAAGGAGGCTGTCTTACTGACTGAGCTAAATTGACAAGTTTTAGATATTAACAAAAATTTATCATACAGATATGCACAGGCTTATTTCATTCTAATAAATAAATACATTTATACAAAAATGTATATATTTTTTAAAATTTGTATTTATTATATATAGAATACAAAAGTTGCAGTAATCATCTTCAGTCAGAATAGAAGTTGGAGTAGAGTTTGACCCTGCCATAGCCAGTCTTGTATTACACATGTTTCTATTTTGATACCAAATACTTAATTCTCAAATATACTTTCGATGATGTTAATTTGACATAAAGTCAACAAGACATTCTGTATCTGCCTCTTTACAAAGTAACAATCACAATAGAGTGTTTATTGAGTTTGGATTAACTTAATGAAGTCCAACACAATCAATGATATCACATCATTATCCTCTTGTTATATTAACTAGGAGTAACCTATGAAAACTTCACGGTTTAAAAAATATTAACTCAATAAAAACTAGCATTCCAAGGGAAATTACGAATCACTGCCACCCATATATGCCATCAGAATTCGACAGGGGGTCATTTGACCCCATGTTCACCAGCTGCGTGTGCAGGTGTCAGTTTATCTGCCAGCAGAAGAATTTCATTTTTAAAATAATTAAGGGACCGACTCGTTAGTAACTCCTACATAGGCAGAGGAGTGGACCCACCCAAATTTCCTCTTCCCTAGTGATCAACAAATGGGAAAAGGTCGTCCCATTCCTTTTACCAAAAGGGGCATGGCTTAACCTGATAAGTATTGGGTGGCCCAGCCAGTAAGGGTATATTTCTGGGCAGAGAGCCCCAACAGCAAGACGGCTCCAATTCTTCCCGGGACTTACCTTCTGTTCATCTTCCATACACCATTCATGCATATCTTACACACATAAGAAAAGCAATTTAACATTGTTGTCTTTTAACGTGATAACCCGGCGATCTCTAAATTTGTTCACATGAGAAGAAAAATAAACAAAGAAAAGAGCATCATATTTTCTTCATAAACGCTGTGTTAGTTGCTATTCCACAACCTGGGTCTTCTATTTTCGATCACCACAAAGTGTCTCCAAACCAAAGACATATGTATGATACTACACTGTGATCATTAAAAAATGTCTGAATTTTCAAAAAACAATCAGGCACAAACTAGTGACCAATTTAGCATAAGCTTAAATTGAAAATTGAAACCCCCACTAAAACCCTACTTTGGGGAGGAATTTTCAAAAAACAAAAAAAAGATTTTCCCTACTCATTGAGAGGAGTGTGTGCAAAATTTCAAGTCTCTACTATGAACAGTTAAGGCTGGGCGAAGTCCGGATACATAGATAGACAGATACATATAAATTTGTGAACACATAAATAACATAAACCATTGGCAACACTGATTAAAAATCTTAATTTAATACTTAAATCTGTTGTCTTCAAAATTTGACACAGAATAAAAACAATATGTCCTTTCTATCCCACCCAGTGTTGCCAAGTATGGTTTATTTATAGATAAAACTGTCTTTAAAAAAATGGCTAAAATGTAAGCATCCAGGGATCAATCCCTGGCCAAGTCATATCAAAGATTTTCAAAATAGTACTCAATGCCTTTCTGCTAAAGAGTAGGATGTTATGTTAAGGAGTTCAGATAGGGCTAACAAATCCAGAATGGAAAATCCAGTCTGTTACAGAAACATTGACAAAAAACTGTTGATGGCCTGGCCTATGCTCCTCATGGGGGAAAAGGGTTCAACGAATCCAATGCGCTGGTATTATGGTTAGAGGGCCGGCCAGCTACCAAAGTTCAAAATCGACAGCTATAGGGCTTGGATAATTGGCAGTGAATGGTAGTACCCTAAATATTATTGTAAGTCATTTAAAATAAAGTAGGTGCCCTACACTTATAGTCAGGCATAGCTGATGGAGGGGTTGGGAGGGGGGATTTTAAATCCCCCTCCGGCCCCCAGTGGAGGGGGTGTTTCATCTGGGCTAGGATGAAAAGAATATCAGGGCTGAGTGATGGTTGAATCTTGGTGGCAAATATATATTAGGAAGCTGATAAGACGGGACGGCTGAACAGTACAATAATTTTTATTCAGCTGTGTAAAACAACTGTTACATCCAATCCCATAATACCTTTTACCGGAAGTCAGCAACAACAACATTTATATCTAACAACAATCATCATGATCATATCATGTTATGCAATAGGGGCCCCCCAAAAGCTTTATGAATAGTAGTTCTACTGCATTTCTACTAACATTATACAATAACAAATTTCACTAAATGTTGGAGGGTGGAGGGTTTGAAGGAGCCAAGTCCCCCAGGCCCCCAAATCTCCAGTCACACCCCTGCTTGTAGTCCTGTACTATATATACTAAGCTAAGTTTAGTAAATATGGCCACCTCATCATGGAGTAGTGTTTAGCTCACAGACCATTACTACAATAGTGAATTTGATCCTCACTGGGTGCCCTACTCACTAGGTAATTTAACTCTTAAAATCATGAACTGCTTGAAACTTCTTGTAATTGACAGTGGAACTCTTCAATGAATTGACTGCATAAAAAAACTCTTCTGGGAATTGAATAAAGAAAATTAAAAATTCACCAAATAGTCAAAGGGAGATAATTTTAATCAGAAGTTATTTCCCATGAAATTGACATTCTATTTTCTTTGTATGAATTTAAGAGTTAATCAAAGGAGGTTAATATTTGTATAATTCCTGGCAGATGAACACTAATAAAAGTAAGTACAAGTTGACTATCCCTTATCCAAAATGCCTGGGACCAGGAGTCTGGCGGAGAAAATAATTTGTTTTGATTGGGACTTGTTTCGTCTTTCACAGTTTGTAATGTAAATATAGTTTTACATAAAGATAAACAATCTTTTACTGTAATCAGAATGAGTTAAATGCCTTGGAAATCGGCCTCATCTTTGAATCATTGATGCCAGGTGTGGAATTTTCCACTTGTGATGTCATGTTGGCTTTTAAAAGCTTTCAGATTTTGGAACATTTCAGGTTTTGGATAAGGGGTACTTAACCTGTATTAATTTCTTCCACCCTGCCAAATTAAAATAGAAATCTTTCTCCAGCATCTCCTGAGCCCTTACACAATTCTGAAAGATTCTACTGACAACAGAAATGGTTATAAAGAAAACAATCAACAGAATATGAAACGTTTACTTACCCTGGCCATTTGTTCTACCAGGTTGAGTCTACCATCAAGCTCTCGACGTACTTGGGCTGCTTGCTCATCAGCATTATCAAGCTGGAAAGAAAGAAGAAAAAAAGCTTTAAAATATTTTTCCATTATAACTGTTTAAAATTAATATTTTTGTAGAAAGGCATAAAATAGAGCTACAGAGCTGGCTTCCTAATTGCCAAACTCCAGTCCAAGTCAGAGGCTAAAGTTTTTCCATCGTAACAACAACAATAATAATAAAAACTAGCATTCCAAGCATATGCTGTGTTGGGGGTGATCAATTAAAAATGAATTAAGTCTGAATTTTCATAAAACAACCGGGCACAAACTAGTGACCAAATTAACATAAGCTTAAATTGAAAATTGAACCCCCCTCTAAACCCTATTTTGGAGGGGAATTTTCAAAAAACAAAAAAAGCATTTTCGCTACTACTTGAGGGGAGTGTGTGTACAAAATTTCAAGTTTCTTCTATGAACAGTTAAAGCTGGGCAAAGTCCAGATACATAGATAGATGTGTGAACACATGAATAACTTAAACCCAATTAAACCAGTGTTTTGGGTAGCAGTGATTAACAAGAGCAATACTCTCCTTGTCATGTTAAACCAAACCAATATATAAAATTAACATTTCTGTACCATGATTTGAAATCACGACCAAGTGATTGGTAGGCAACTCTCTTACTGACTGAGCCAAACTGACAAGCCTTCATCTTCAGTCGGAACAGAATTGCGCATTTCTTAAAAGAAATTATAAAAACAGTTTGTTTTTTAGTCATATTCTTTCATTTTTTGTCGCTCACAGCCAGGCTGGGGGGGGAGCTATGGCATTGTTGAATGTAGTGTAGGAGGTTTAACGGGAACACCACAGGAGGCTCTCTACATGATCGCCAGCTACTTACGGCACCTGGTATGCCCAGATAGTCACCCATCTAGGTACAGACCAGGCTCGACGTTGCTTAACTTTGGTGATCGTACAAGAAGCAATGTGTACAACGCGATTTGGCCATAACTTTTTGTAATATTATAACATTTGAAAAGGCATTTCAAGAACAAAATGTATATTTGGAGCATTACTAACAGTGTTCGCCATCACAAGCAAAAGAATGAATGATGAAAAATGAAAGTAAAACAAGTTCAATGATGCATCCACCATCCTTACATCCATATTTCAAAGGGATTTTAAATGAAGTAGTAGTAGTAGCTGCATTACTAGTTGTGGTAGTAGTAGCAGGAGGAGGAAGAGAAAGATGTGGATGGTTTACATGAAGATCTAGACCAATTTTATATCAATCCAATATGATACAGCTAAGAAAGTTTTTATTTAACATTACTAGTTGTGGTAGGAGTATGAAGATGATGATGATGATGATGATGATGATTCACCCAAAGGTTTGGAACAAGTTTCATATCAATCCAATATGATACAGCTGAGAAAATTGATATTTAACGTATCAGGGACCGACAGACAGACCGACTGACTGAAAAGTATCTTATAGAAATGCTTGGACGCATCTAAAAATAAACCTCCTCAAAATTATTATATTACGCACAAATCTTTTAAGTATATTTAGAGAATGAAATTTTGATTTGCCAAGGAAAAAAATAGAAAAGCTTCTTTAATTTTTATCGTTCAATCATCAATAGATCCTAAAGTAACAACACTTGATCAGGCGGCCAGACAGACACTTCATGTACTTAATCTGTTAACATTGCATTTACACTTCTCCATTCTCTAATGGCTTCATAAGTTTCCCAATCTCGTCACAAACCAAATGCAAATATAAATGCAACATTCTTGAGAACTTGACCAACCAAGTGATCAGAAGTAATTTAATTAAAACTGCTAAAGCTCTCCTAAATTAAATCATATTTAATACAGTAAATAGTTAGAAGACTCTTTTCTAGACCAACTAGTTATGAGCTCATTTTGCCAAAGCAATCTACTAGGAGTTAATTAGCAAATAATTTAACAACTTAAGATCAAGGCTCTTATGTTATGTATGTATACGTATATTTTGGTGACCAATTGTTGTTTATTCCAGTAAACACCTTGTGGAGCATAGGGCTACAACCATTCTGCTGCAGTTTCAGTAGTAAGTAGGGTTTTTGTATTTTACGGAATGGAGTAGCTGTTGAGCTCGGTAGATCCACTTGTTCGCTGTCAACTTCGATATAACACAATATAAACGCATACACTTCTTGGGGTCTTCAATTCACTCGGCCGTTCACGTCTACACGCTAGGAGGCAAACTGCTAACTGATTTGAACACAGTAAAATATCAGAGAAAAGGGACTCCTGAAACAGGAAAGTTCCACTACTGATCATTAACATTGTATATGATATATTAACATATTAACATATTGACAGTAGCTAACCCCATGCTGCACCCTCCTCTTTTACCTGGGCTTGGAACCAGCTATTACCACAGCCAAGCTGTAGGTTTTTCTGTCTCTTAGATGGTCTAGCTTACAGGGCTAAAGGGCTCCAACTGACCTGCTATTTAACCAGAGCTGGGGGGAGAAGTGGATTCATGCCTTTCTCAAGGGGATTAGTGCAAAGTGAAAAACAGCCTCAGCCAACTCGGTCTGTCGATTCCGTTTTCCATGTTAGTAATTGTTACGCCACTCCGCACCTCGATTCGGTGACCAATAGATAACAGCAAATGTTATAAGTATTTAGATCCACACATATAATTATTAGTAATGTGCATTTGTCGTCTGTCACACTTACGTCAGTGATGTAACTTAGTAGAAATAGAATTTTGTTACGTTAAACTTAATAAATTGTATTTTTAGAATATTTTATTTTAGTGTGAAAAAAAGTATACAATTTGCATATACAAGCACACATCATAACAATCATATTTACACAATATCTAGGGCCTTAAACCTTTGCGGTGGTGCAATAAACATCAATATTCTTCTTAAAATCATTTGCATCTGCTGATAGCACTACATATTCTGGTAATCTATTCCAAAGTCCTACCACTCTATTGCTAAAAATAAAAAAATATTTTCTGATATTCAATCTATTTCTATTTGCTTCTACCATATATGTGGCCTCTCAGTCCCTTGTACCCCCTTCTAGTAAAAAATACATCAGGGTTTACTACTTCTAAACCAAGCATAATCTTAAACATTTCTATTAAGTCTCCCCAATATCTCTTATTTTCTGACCATATTAACCCTAACACTTTTAGCCTTTCCTCATAACTCATACTTTTTAATTCCGGTAATAACTTAATTGATCGTAACTGGACTTTTTCTAAAAGATTTTATATCTCTCTCCAAGTACGGTGACCAGGCCTGTGCACAGTACTCTAGGTGTGGACGGACATAAGTCTTATATAGTATAAGGAACAAGTCCTTGTCTATATATGAAAATGTATGCTTAATCAGTCCTAGCCCTGGCAATTTACTTAATTTTACCTTCAGATTAATTAAATATTTGGAAATATTAAACATAAACAAGAAAATGCTGTGCAACATAAGGTTTTTGATGTTTTATAAGTACAATGCAATTGCCAAGTTACTTAATTATGCCATCATTTTTTGACGGCAAGGGGTAAAATAGTATGCTAATAATTCCTTCTCTCAGTTTCATAGTCAAGATAAGTACAATAGGCTTTAAGTATGGAAAATATCAGGATGGTATGTGTCTTGGTACAAAACATACTAATATTCTCTCTACAAACAATCTCTATGCAAATAATACCTCATACTTTTACAAAAAGGAAAACCTACCCAAAACGATTACTGCTAAGTTTCTGACAGCACAGTACAGGTATACTTTGATTAGTACGGTTAATATGATCCAAAATCTTCTGTACTGTTCAAGTCTTATTATAATTTAATGTGTTTTTCAGCTTAAACTTGGTTACATTAATTTATACAGCATTCAAGGTATTCCTGTACTTATCAAATTCTACAAGTGTGTAAAAAATAAATAGTAGCAGTAATATATCAACTTCTGATCAAATCCCTTTACGTTTAAACAAACTATAATATTTTAAATGAAACAGCTAACTTAAATTCTGAGGATTCTAATCAAGATTCATTTTCTACCAAATCCAAAAGCCCATAAGCAGATTATAAGCAGCACTCTTCTCTAACTCAAAAATAAATAGGTCTGATTAGTCACTCAATAGAAACCGTCACATGACCAACATCTTTTGGAAGCATGCCATGTTGGGGGTGATCAATTAAAAAATTGAAAAAGGGGGTGATCAATGAATAAGTTACTACTCTTGCCTTTTGTTGGCTAAAAAAGTCTGAATTTTCAACAAAGAAAACATGAATTTGCTGGACACAAACTAAGGGTTCAATTTAGCATAAATTTACA
>VCCN01002112.1:4522423-4537326 GCA_006491835.1 Architeuthis dux | reverse complement strand
AACTTTTTAAAAATGGTTCATTGAGCACTTATCATGCACAGCAACTCATATATATTTATTTTGTGCATCCATTACCAAGATGTGTACTAAGGTATCCAAAAGGCCTAAGAGACTCCTAAGGGTGTTACACTTAGCATAAAACTGACTGACATAGAAGGCTTTTTTTTGTGTTTGGGTACGCACAAAATTTTTCCCATACAAATTAATAGTAAATGCTTCTTCAGTTTACACCATTTCAGCTTATAAATAGTTTCATAGGAAATGCCCTACTTTTGAATAGCAGGGGAAACCTGTATCTTAATGTGTGTCTATGTATAATTACAGACACATGTGAGAAGAATAAGGCTATAAAGCTAAATTAATCATGAATTATCACTGGGGCAAATCAATTTATTACAGCTCAAATAACTGTAATACGATGCAAAATAATTTAAAACATGATAGCCTGTGTCACTAATACTGCCACCTAATTCAATAAGCAACTTTGTGAGAGAATGCATGTGTGCACACACACACACACACACGAGTGATGAGTATATTCATGTACAAGCCTGGCTGCAGCAGAGTCAAGCTCCTTTTCTGCTTCTATTCTGACTGAAGATGATTACAGCAACTTTTGTGTTGTATATATGTTAAATAAATTTGTAGATATGCAAGACTTGTCAGTTTTTGCTCAGTCGGTAAGAGAGCCGCCTAATAATCACTTGGTTGTGATTTCAAATCATGGTAGGGAAATGTTAATTTTATATATCAGTTTGGTTAAACCAATGGTTCCCAACCAGGGGGGGGGGGGTAGTCCAAGGAGGGAATAAGGCTATTAGATAAAAATAAAAGTCCAGTCTAGAGATAAGGTTTTCTGCACTTCTAACTATCAAGTTGAAGGCTCGAAATAAGCTCCAAGTTGAGAATGATTTAAGATGTGCTCTCTCATTAATAGACCCACAAATTGAAGAACTAGTAGCAAAAAAGCAAAAACAGAAATCACATTGATGTTTATATCAGTTACGATAGCAGAATTCTTATTTTGTTTGTAATGAATTGGAATTTCAAAAGATGTGTTCTAATTATTTTGGCTTTCTTTCTTTGAGTAACAAATACACAGCAGCAGCTGTACAATTATAAAATTAAACTAATTTGTAGTATGAAGCTGTCTAATTATACGTAAAATAAAGTTATTATTTGAAATTATTATTTGTTGCAACTTAATAAATGGAAGGGGTGAATACTAGTAATCTTATTGACAAAAGTGGGGAATGACTCAAAAAGGTTGGGAACCACTGGGTTAAACGTAATGGACAGACAAATAGTGAAAAGTTTACTCCCCTAATTTAGGTGAGGATGTTTCTGTTGTTGTTATGGTGGAAAAAAAAGTCAACTACAACTTGAACTGGAATTTAACAATATGCAGCCTAATCCAGTATGCAACTTTGTGAGAGGATGTATGTGAACACATAGAGAGTGATGAGTATATTTATGTATATGCAGTCATAATAATGATGCTGCATATAAATGCATGCAAACCCTGCTATACACTACTTCAATCAACATGATGTTCAGTTACAATGATATGGAAAACTGTGCCCATTTCTTGTTTTACGTTTATACAGTAACTATTCAGTTGCCATGATCTGAAAGAACAGGGATTTATTGTAACTATTCCCATTGATTCTATTAATTATTATTCACAAATTGTCTTATGCGAGTAAAAATTGGGACAAGTAGGATGACTTAACTGTCAAAAATGCATTGTATCATATGGACTGATTTGACCGATCACCGCTAAAAAAGCTAACATTTTTTTACTTTCATACTGCAATGACTGTTGGAGTTTTAGTAAAAAAACAATTATTTTATTAAATCAAGAATATGTAAACCATTTTTATTAATTTTTGACTGCTCAGTCAAATCAGTCCTTATGATATGATGCATTTTCGACAGTTAAGTTATTCTACTTTCACAAATGAGCCGTCAAAGTTACTGTCTATAGACTATTTAAAACTAAGAGTCAAGCTATAGAATTACATCATGAAATATTTTGTAAACTTAGCGTTGAAACAAACACGGATACATGGAAAACACATGTGAGTGGCTCCACATGATAAGTGCCCAATGCACCATTTTTAAACAGTGGATATTTTCGTTATTCTTAGAGCTACAATGCTCAGTTTTTTTTTTAATTTTTAAGCTTGAACACTATGAATCATAATGCATTCAAGCTTAAAAAAACAAAAAGAAATGATCATTGTAGCTCTAAAAATAACGAAAATTTAAAAATGGTTCGTTGGGCACTTAGACACGGCCACTGGTGTATTTTTATACCCATGCCATCAAAAAATGACAGCTGTGTTTAAATAATTTCACAATTGCATAGTAATTAAAAAATATCAAAAACATTATGTTGCACTGTATTTTCTTGTTCAACCAGAATGAACCCGGATTTTTTTACACATTTACAAAGAAATAAATAAGTACGGGTCACTACTCTGTAATAGCATTTTAATAGTTATCTCTCTCAACAAATGTTATAGACAAAAAATATATATATACACATGGTATATTATATTAGATAATCTGTGCAGGTTAATATGTGAAAGACTGAAAGGGTCATGCATAGAACACCTAAATTTGTGCATTTAGTTGGTTGAGAGTTTCGGAGTTCATGTCGTTCTCAAGAACATTTGCATAAATATTATACTAGCTGTACTTGCCAAAGTCTAATCCATAGTTTGTGGTATTTCTATTTTTGAGGCGTACAAATTTTCATAGTATTCTACAGTTACTTTTGACAACTTGTCCCTATTTTTGATAATTTCTTCGTTTTTATCCTTTACTGCAAGCATCTGTTGCTTACCGGTATGATCTGCGGATCGGACATGTTTTAAGCTTTTCTGATAGCCTCTATTATCCCTTTCGTGTTTTCTCTTTCTTTTTTCTTTTCTCGTTCTTTTGTTTATTAATTCATTAAGTTCTATGTATGTAGATAAATGAAATTTTATATAAAACTGTCTCCAATATGTATTTTAATGTTAGATACTTATCTGCAGTGCAGTAGTAAATACACTGTTCAAACAACGTATCAGTAATAAATTTGGATCAAGTTTATATCAGGCACCCTAAAAATTGACGAATCGAAAAGGGACACATTTTGCCTCAACACCGGTTGACGTCACTGAAACGTCAGCAGTCTTACCAAGATAAACAAATACAATGTGTTTTTAGGGAAGATCACAGCTTTAACTTTGTGTGGACCTTTTGAAGAAGAGTGGGATTGAAATTAATAATCTCAAAGATTTTTAAAACTTCATCCTGTCCAGAAATATTTTGAACAAAAACGAAAGAAAACAGAAGCATTTTTAGAGTTTTTTATGAACATGTTTACATCACAATGTTGTTTTAGTTTAAATGTTTAAAACAGGCGCTACTCCTCATAAAACTTTCGTTGTAATGGCATTCGTTCTAACGGCTCTATTTAATGACACACATTCTAACAACACGTTTGTTTTTATACTCTCGCAAGACTATTGTTGGAGATTAGTTTTTTGGTTCATTTATTTTATTTGTAGACTGGTAATCCATATATGGGACATTAGACTTTGAAAGGGTAACAAAAAGTCATTTTTGGTTTATACTTTTTGGTTTCTCATTATTAATACTAGTTGAAATACCTGACTAACATATTTTGGGGGTTGATTTTCAAAAAACTACTTTGCTAAAAACCTGCCATAGGCTCCCAGGAGTACCCACAGAAAATTTAATGAGGTTATGTTGAGTGGTTTTTGCGGTAGGCTGTCACAGACGGACAGACTCATTCGTTATGATAGCAGTTTTAAATCCTCGTCAGTAATAATGGGAGTCTACTATGTGCCAAAGTAAATCAGCCAAAGTCCATATTCAAGTGTATAAAAAGGTGAGGATGTTAAATATTGCACAATCCCAATGCGGACACTATCTTTTTTCATTTTTTTAGTACCAATTGTCATGACTTCTGGACAACAGGAGTCAGCTTGTGCTATTTTTAGAAACACTTCCTGTTGTCTAGATAGTTGACCTTGGGGTCAGACTCAGCGCCTTGAGTTTGCCACGCTTTTAGGCAAGATTTACCAGAGAATCAACTTGTCAACGAAGCTAGTCACACCTATTTTGGAGTCTCCTAAATCAAGCATATCTAAATACAACTGAATCTTCTAAAATGCTAACAACACAATTCTATTTTTCCTCCCTATCTTCACCTTGTATTTCTACATAGAAAAAAAAGGTAGGTTCTCTTTCATATACATTGTTTGACTTTGTGACTTCCTTCAAAGCCCAAGTCATCACAACAATCATCTGTTTATCGTGTAGAAAAAAAAGGTATGGTCTCAAATCATTGACAGTAAGTTCAAATTTCAGTAGATGCTCCAGAATACTGTGTTGAATATAGAATATATGGTCTACATAAAAGCATAACTAGAAAGCACTCAATGTGTATACTTCTGCCAAAGCCACTGTCAGGGGAAGTAATCCGCCCCAAAATTTAATCATTTCTTCCATGGCCCATTGCCCATCCTACCACAAAATGTCATTGAAATTTATTGAGAAGTTATGGAGATATTGTTTGTAAAGATATGAATGTTTGGCTATATTATGTGGTAACTATGACGATGGGGAGGTAATTGTACATGGTATCCACCCCAAAATTTAATCACTTCTTCCGTAGCCTATTGTCTACCTCTCCACAAAATTACATTGAAATTCATTGAGAACTTTCGGAGATATTATGCGGACAGACATGAGCGTAAACATAAATTTATGGAAAAATATCTCTCATTCAGCAACCTGGATCAACCCCCAAATTTAACTAATTCTTCCTTACCCCACTGCCCACCTTTCCACAAAATTTCATTGAAATCTATTGAGTACTTTCGGAGATATTGTGTGGACGGAAAGACAAATGCGACCGAATACATATACCGCTCTGTTATACCTCTTCGTTGGCAGATGTAACAAAACTAGTACACTCCTGGGGAAAAAAAATGAGTCAAGCACTTTCCATCATATAAAAGATCTTAACATCATAAACATATGGACACATATGAAGGCCAAACTGGTTGGGAGAAAATTTGGGAACACTGACCAGCTATGGAACAACATTGTTGCAGCACACTATAAACAACTATCAGACTGCTTGCCCAAACAGCTTAGTTTTCTGAAGAAAAACAAGGGAAAAGCTATCCCATACTAAAACGTACTCTACATACAAACACTGCATGTACTGTGGTATAACATTGTCGAATATTTCACCTATAATTGTTAGAATAATAATATAATATATGCATTTATAGAAAGTGCCCTTTCTCAGTCCCCACTGTACAAAAGCACTTGAAATCTTGTGCAATCATTGCAGTAAAATATAAGGCCTGCTAAAGAAGAGTATCAATGTAAGGTCAATATTTAAAGAAAATGCAACTTGTTAATAAAGCTATTTATATAACACAGGGTAGGAGTATCTATTTACCGAGTTCATATATGTATGAAAGTCACAAAACAAGAAAGGTTTTTTTTCATTTAAAACTTGTTAATATCTTAATGTTACAGATATCAATGGGTAATTGATTCCCAAATCTGTATATAATAGAGTAATTGCAAAAAATTTGATAAAAAAGCTTGGTTCATTTTTTGCCCAGGAGTGTACTGTAATTATGACTGGATGTGTTCATGAAATTTATACCTAAAATTGCACATAATAAATTCTACTGTATAATTACTATGTTCTTTATCTACAATTAAAAAAAAAATGTAAAAATAAAATAGAAACAGTCATGTGACCAACATCTTTTGGCATCATGCCGTGTTGAGGGTGATCAATTAAAAAATTGGAAAAAGTTACTTCTCTCGCCTGTTGTTGGCTGTAATCTCTAAAAAAGTCTGAATTTTCAAAAAACAAATGTGTATGCTGCTGGACACAAACTAGGTATCAATTTAGCATAAACTTACATGGCAAAATAGCCCTCTAGCTCCATTGGTATGGCCTGTAGGCAAGATACATACATACATAGCCAGCCGGACCAACTTGAAAACTGGAGAAACCTATGTTGACAGTTTTGGTTGACAGTTTCTAACAAAAGAGTGATATAATTTTTACCGCTGACTTCTGTTAATAAGTGGTATTAACCTAATAAAAGACTAGGCCATTCAGTTTCAATGAACTAATCATAGCATGCAATTATATGGGCAATCATTTTGAACAACTTCCAATCCATCTGTCAGTATTAAGCTGTGCAGCCAAACAGATATAGGAGGTAAGTGGCCCAACACTTAATGGCACAGAGAATGGAATTCGTGAACCGAGTTCAAACTCCAGCTGAGACAGTTTGCATTCACTTCACACTAATGCCCTTAGGAAAGGTATGAATCCACTTTTACCCACCAGCTACGGATAAATAGCAGGGCAGTTGGAGCCCTTTAGCCCTGTAAGGCAGTCGATATTGGGCGTCAGGATAGCACACCGGCCCCATAAAAACCCACAATTGCTATAAACAATGATTGGGTTTCCATAGCTCATTCGAGAAATAGAGACAAAATCATGCAACACGGGAGCAACTGGACGGAACAAAGAAAGACAATGAGTGTTGCTCATGAGTGTTGCTCACAGAAAAGTTTCCTAGAACTTTGAAATGTAGGCATTTTCATTTTGTTTGTTGAGGTGGGAATTGGAGGTGGATTTTTGTCAAACTCCAGTCCAAGTTCCCCCTATAACAAGAACAATCCTCACCAAATTTAAGGGAGTAAACTCTTCACTGTTTGTCTATCTGGTCATGTTAAACCAAACAGATATATAAAAATAACATTTCCCTACCATGATTTGAAATCACAACGTGGTGATTGCTAGGCGACTCTCTTACCAACAGAGCCAAATTGACAAGTCTTATATACCTACATATTTATTTATTATATATACAATACAAAAGTTGCAGTAATCATCTTCAGTTGGAATAGAAGTAGAAGCGCAAACATCAGGGATTAACCCTGACCTTACAAATGGGGAGGTACAGCCTGAGGGAACAACTTCCTGGAACTAGACAGTTGCTGTGCCTTGGCCACAAATGACCAAGGCCAGGCCGAGAAAATGTAGCTTCAAGCAACATTTTTGCTTTAACATATATAGCAAACAGGGGTCGCCAAACTTTTTAGACCCTCAACCCCTTCATGAAATCCTTGATTTCTCATCGACACCCAGGCAGGGCTGCCAAAAGAAAGTTATCAAATGTACCAATACCACATCCTAAATCGTACCAAATCCCTAGTATATAATCATATATCAACCAATATGATAATTATGATAAGTCAGTATATCACTTTTATCAAAATACCCTTTTAATTAAAGACTTGCTTCCTCTATTTATTTTCTTTTATCTTATACAAACGTCAGCTTTTGACACCAAAAGTTCAATAGACCATTCCCAGTGTTTATCAACCCCGTTTTGACCCCCAGGCATTTATTGATCCTTGGATAATCCCATCAGCCCCAAGGGTTGATATCGACCACTTTGGTGACCCCTGTCTTAACAAAGAGAAAGAATATCTTGCTCTTGCATACTGAATTAGAAGTAGTAAGCCAACAAGAAAGGAGTGTCTAACACCTCCTTCTGACCAGCATGTTCTGGGGTCTTACAGGATTTCAGTAGGAAATGTATCTGGCTGTAAAATATATACTCCCTTAGACCCATGCCTTTTTGAAGTATTGGGTCAATCTGCTATCCACTCTTTGTAATTACTCTTAATTTAGCAGCTATTAAGACAGTAATTGTTCCCATTGTGCTTTTAGAACAAGTGAATTTTTTCTATAGATATGCACAATCAGGTTTCAACTAATAACACATCATGAAGAAACTTGTCAAAGTCAAACACATTTCCAGTTTATACTTCTTAGTTAGATTAGTTTGTAAAGCAATACCATAACTGTTTTACATAAAAAAAAATACACTAATCAAAACCACACTCAGAAGCAGAGACAGGTCAAAGATTTGGGGGGGGGTCCAGGCAGTGTTGCCAACTCAAAAACTTTTTTGCCCTAAATCAATGTAAAAAAAAAGCCAAAATGCACTAAAAACAATGTTAGTCATTTTATGACCATTTAAATTGCTCAAAATGGCTAGATTAGTCAAAAGAAAATGACTAAAAATAGCTAAACATTATCAAAAATTGCTAAAGAAATGGTGCTAAAATGTAACCTTCTGGTGAGGTGTCATGACATGATTAAAATTTTTATATTTATTTCTGTCTTCCTATCGGACTAGCCTCACCCTACCCACACAGTTTCTGCACAAATTACGAGAGTCGGTCTTGAAGAAGTTGGGGGTCTGGACCCCCCCATGGTTCCGCAACTGACTGCACTATTCAAAGTATTGCTGTATCTGACTTGAGAAATTTGATAATTGCACATTTACTCTATTAGTCATATCAGAAACCAGGTCAACCATATCCAAATTAGCTTGGGAAAGTTTTAGCAGTGGCAGACTGGCCCGCAGGGATACCAGGAAATCTCCTGATGGGCCCTTCTTTGATGGTAGAATATTTATTGGTAAATATGTTTTCTAGATTGCTTGCTGTCGAGGTGATTTGTGCTTTATAAAATACTCGGATTGTTTGTTTTATGATTAAGATTTTAATTTGTATAGTATCTATATTATTCAACATTAATAAATAAAATATCAAAGAAATGTAACATTTTATTTGCCTAGTTAAAACCATTGCTTTTATTTGATTCCTTTGCTTAGGATTAGGTGGATCCTTTTACACGTTTTCCCGGTAGAAATTTCAGGGCCAGTCCGCCACTGAGTTGTAGGATATTGTAGGAAGTCAGTAACCTAATAAACTGTTTATGTCAGTCAAGTTCAGATACTGAAGATTGACATTTCTGTAATCTAATTTAATACACTCTAAGTGAGATTAAAATAATTAATGTTCTTATAAACGTTTTTTTTCTGCAGCTTATAAGTAGTCTTATTCTTAAAATACTTTAGTTTCCTAGTTAATCTAACTACAATTGAGGAAATCGCTGTGGGTATGTACCGCGATTACTCAACAACTGACCATTGTATGAAGTTGACATTCACCAGGTATATTTTCAAGCAGTTTGCGAGAAACCTAATAAAAATAAATAAAACATTAAAAATTATATCTTTCTTCATAGTTCCTATAAATTACCTTAAGAAGGCCGAAGAATGGATCGACCAAAACATTGTGTTTACAACACAAACAACAAGGAGTTCAATCATCCGAAGAACCATTTGAATATTAATGACCCTTCTCAAAACTATAGAGGATGGAAAATTATTTTACATGACAATTATGGCTGGCTGCTCCACACACCATTAAAGTCCAGACCCTTCCAAACATGCACTTTTGGAATGGGCATTACCCTAGTTTATCTAAGTTGAAGTAAAAAAACAATTCAAGTATAAATGTTTCAGATTACATATACAAGGTCTGACCGGAAAGTTTCCAGCCATTTTAAATATCTCGAGAACCAGTCAAGCAGCCTTGATGTAAATTGGCTACCAATTCTTCTACTATGTAGATTTCAAATCATACATATAATAAGGGCCAAAGTCACAATTATAGTATCAGCCAAGCCTGTTGTTGTACATTTATGATAACCATCAGAAAAGTGACGGGCCATGGACTAGTAGTTATAGTTACTAGTAAATGCCTGTTGCTTTGCTAACGGTAAATCTAAAGCTGTGTTGTGTCAGTATGTTTACACAGTAATTTGAAAGGTTAATGCAAAGCAATGTTAACTAAAATTCTTGTATTCGTTTTGGGTAAAAAATAAAATTGACAAAACAACAGCAGCAGTAGTTGTAGTTAAATAATCAGCAGCCACAAATACAGCAGAACAGTTATTTTGTGATTGTGTGTTCCTTATATTATCAGCAGCCACACACAGACACACAGCAGAACAGCTAGTTTGTGTTCGTGTGTTATATTATCAGCAGCCACACGCAAAACAGCAGTTTTGTGTTTGTGTGTTCACATTACCCCCTTTCCTCTCTTTCTGTTTGTTATGTCACAGACAGACTGACAGCTCGCAAATTATATCAAGGATTATAAATATGTGCAGAATTTGGGTATACAGGAAACCCCCTATTAATTGAATTTAATAATCAAAACCATTGAGAAATAATGTAATTAATCCTCAACTTCCAATTTAAAAAAATTAAAAATGGTTTTTAAAACAATTCAATTTTTAGGATAAAAAATTGGTAATTAATCGAAAACCTGCACATCAGAACTGTGTTAATCAGGGGTTTCCTGTGTATAATTTAACAAATACCAAATTGACAACAAAGAGTTTGTTTTTGTTTTGTTTTTTAACCAAAATCTTTCTACCAGAGATGTGATTATTAACTCATGGCCTCTAGTGCAATGATCTATCCACTAAGTTAGAAAACTTGCATTTTGCTAAGCATAGTATACAGCTTATGGCCAAATCACGTTGGATAGACTGGTTCTCATGAGATCACCAAAGTTAAGCAAAGTCGAGCCTGGTCAGATGGGTGACCACTTGGGAATACCAGGGAATGGTGAAGTGAGTGAGGCTACTTTGGGTGCTTGTTGCCTTTAAGTATATTTCACATATCGCAAGCAGAGACAAGAAACTTGTGATATTGGAGGCCCGGGCAGGGACGGCTGATGCCGTCGCCAGCTTAGGGGACTAGCTAGCTAGTATACAGTTGGCATTATTTTGTCTCCTCTCCATCTTCACTGGTCAGAGTTGAATGGTCTCGTTTTGTCTTTACAGACAATGGAATGACACTAGAGTGCCCCCTCCAGGGTGCATGACTGGGCAAAGCCTATGGAGATCATGGGATGCCCAGTTATCAGAATCACCCTCTCAGACTCGCTGATGTAGTCCAGTGGAAAGCAGAGAGCGATATGCCTGGCATCAGCTTAGCTGCTGGAAGGACATCAAATCGAGCAACAAACCGTCTTGTTCCCTGGTTTGGAATCAAAGTTGTCCCTCTCCTAGACCGGTTGCCTTCCCAAGGCTAGCAAGGCCAATCTGCCCTGCTATTTTACCCATAACTGGGGGGAATTTTGTCCTATGAAGTCAGAGTCCTTTCATTAACCCCAGTGCTTGGAAATAGGAACACGTCCAGTAATCAATAGTTTCTAATTAATCCTTAACAAGCACAATGTCCATCTGTAAATGAAGAATTTAACACCTGTATTGAGGTTGATTCATGCAAAGGGGAAATACTCTGTCCATTCTCATTGCTTCACTAATCCCTATTAGAAACCATCAACCAAAACTGTCAACATAAGTTTCTTCAGTTTTTGAGTTGGTCTGGCTGGGTATGTATGTATGGCGTGTACAGGCCACACCAATGGAGTTAGAGGGCTGAAAATTAATAAACATTTATTCCTTATGTCTAGAAAAAACTTCTTTTTGTTTTTTCCTGAAAATTCCCCCCCTAAATAGGTTTTTAGGGGAAGGTTCAATTTGCAATGTAAGTTTTTGCTAAATTGATACTTTAGTTTGTATCTCGGAGCAGTCACGCTTATTTTTTTAAAATTCAGACATTTTTAGTGATCACTGCCCAACAAAACACGAGAGAAATAACTTATTCATTGATCATCACTTTTTCCAAATTTTTAATTGATCACACCCAACATGGCATGTTGCCAAGATACGTTGGTCAAGTGATGGTTTCTATTGAGTGACTAACCAGACCTGTATTAGTTTAGTTTAGGTTTAGATATTTATAGCATACAGAAAATGTATAACACAGATCACTAAAGATGCTTTGATCTCTCGTCTGAAATCATTTTTTTAGGTGAGTTTGTACTAACCAATTTGTAGTAGACAGTGTTGCCAAGTATGGTTTGCTATTTATAGCTAAACCTCTTTAAAAATGGCTAAAATCAGCTAAGATTTATATATATTTTGAATGTTATATATATACAGGTGAAGCTCCAACTTTGTCCGCAACTACTTTGGACCAAAGTAGGAGCTTCACCTGTAATTGTTCCCAGATTGGACAACGCTCCCAGATTGTTTATTTTCTCGGAACCTACACATCTTGTGCAAAATAGGAGCTTTACCTGTATATAGTCATTTAAAGTCCACTAATCAAATAAAATAACTATATAGTAATAAAAATTGAACATTTACTTTTATTAAACTTACCAGATTTAATCGGCTATCAGATTTTTATCAGCTAAATTGGAGAAAAAAAATCAGTCAAATCTAGCCGATAATGGCTAATTTGGCAACCCTGGACTAGGGAAAGGATCCCAGGACTTTAAATCCTAACTAACCAGCAATATGCATGAACTCCAGTCCATCTCCAATTACTATCAATACCAACAAATGAATTAGTGATTACAAGCTTCACTAATCAGATAATCGACCTTCAGGCTGCAACTATGACCATTAAGTCAAAGCTGCAGTAGTATTTTTATCACTTATTTTAAAACTACTAAATGTATGTATAGATATGTACTACAGGTATATGTACCTCAAAAGATGCACAGAATTTACTTTTTGCATAAAATCTGAGGGGGAAACTTTTTTTTTTGGTTTTATTGTATGCTTCTACCTAGTAAAATTATATAAGGGAATATTTATAAGACAAGAAATCATACTTTTAATAATAGTTGAAGTTTTTCTTTTTTTTTTTTCAAAAGATACACGGACATATTCACCCATTTTGTTGCTTTTCATTGCACTATATTGCTTCACTAACATTAAATAAAATGCAAACTTATATTGAAAGTTATAATCTTATATAGACTTTATATAGATGTTCTGCGTACCTCCAAAGATACAAAGACAGCACTTTTTTGGTACCTGTTTACCATTGAATTACTGGGTTCTTTGCAGATTTTCTGTTTAAAGTAGCAAGGATGAGATATTTATCTCTTATAAAATACTAAACTTGCGAACTTAAAGCCATGTTCACACATTTTAGGAGCTGTTATCAAAACTGTGTTGTTATCACCCACCAGAAATATGAAAAAAAAGATTTTGTGATTTGTTTGAAATCAATTTTTTTTCCTGAAGTGAAAATGTGACAAAAAGTGTTACTGACTTGGTACAAAAAGAATCTGATTTACTAGTCAGCAAATGTATATAACTAGGGTAGTGCCCGATCCAACAGTGCATGTTTGGAAGGGACCAGACTTTATGGTGTGTGGAGCAGCCTGCCATAATAGTCATGTAAAATTTCCGTCCGTCGTACAAAACTACGGCTTCAAAGTATTTCACTTACTTCTCTTCAGTGTTGTCAATTTAGATATTTATATCTAAATTTAGATCGATTGCCATTTTAGATATTTTAGATATATAATTTTAGATAAAAGATCTATAATCCTTAATTTTTTATTATTTTTATTAGATTTCTCAAGAACCGCTGATCCCCAAAACCTCAAACTCGACACTGCAATGCCTGGTGTGCTGACTAGTATATATGATGAATATCAACTTCATACATTGGGCAGTTGTTGAGTTAACTCGGTGCACACACGCACACACAGATTTCTTCAATTATAGTTGGATAGCAGATAGCTTCAATTGAAAGGCTGAGTTTTTAAGGTTTAGTGATAGAAAGAAAAGAAATGTTATTGGTAATTCTAGTGTGTGGGTTCCTACCAGACAAGTAACCTAATAAAGCTAGAACAAATATCAGAGTATATGAACTAGAACTAAAGAACTCCAAAAGCAAACATTCTACTTCAAATAATTAGAGCCTAAGGAATTTTATCTGAACTCTGTATGTGTGTCTATGTAAGAACTTGTGTGTGCAAGTGATTTTGCACCATAATCAGAAAGGATTAGACAAAACAGGTGAAATCAAGCCAACAATGTTTGTGTTTTTTCTTTAGTACTCACTGAAAACAAAAACCTGCCTCTACATAAAGATATTGATAAAAAATGGCCAAAGAATTTAAGGATAACACCCACTCATTTGCCTAAATGTAGCCATGGATTTCTGTCACAACAATATACCAGTAACACTAGTGGAATCATGCTACACCAAGAGATGACAGTTTAAGTCCCATGGCTAAATTTAGGCAAGTGAGTGGGTGTTATCCTTTCAGTCCAAAAGGTCAGGATAGGTAAGGGGTTTTGTAGTCCTTGTGATAGTAGTACCTTAACAGCATGGAATGAAATGATATTGGATTTGGTAAGGAGAGTAGTTGTGGAGACACTAAGAATGATAGAGTAATTGTGGTTATAGTGACAGTCATAGAAGTAAAACTTTTAGTGGTGGTATTGGATGCAGCACTGCAGAAAGAACTATATGCAAGATTGACATAATGAACACATCAGTCAAGGTCCAATAAAAAAAATTTTTTTTTTAAATTCAATACCATACGAGTCGAAAAAAAAATCTAATTTTTTTGTAAATAATCTCAGAAATCGGAAAAAACACAATTATTGGCTATGGAAATAGACACAGCTATTAATTTGGCTATGAAATCGGCTGCTATGAACTTGCCGGATACCTATTTTGATAAGTGAGAGAGAGCCAGTTATTGTCTCTTATCATTAATTATCTCATCATTTAAGACAAACAAACATTCTACAAAGATCTAATTTACTAAAATTATTCTCATCAAAATTTCCATTATTTGATGAAATCTAACCATAAATGAAAATTTTATTGACATTTTTTAATGAAATTGTTAGTATATGCACACGAGCACACACACACACTTGTTTGTTGTGTGGATGTAGGTAATCCGACAGAATGGTAAAAGTAGTTTGACAATGTGGAAAAGAAAAATTGAGAAATGCAGGTTACCTCTGAAACATTTATTATCATGAAGACAAGACTTTATGCATTTTGTTGTGCAAGTAGCCTCATCAGAAGAGGTTTGAAGTTTTGCTCCCAAGATAGCACTGTACATTTTCT
>VCCN01002112.1:4477162-4499361 GCA_006491835.1 Architeuthis dux | reverse complement strand
CATGACCAGATGAAAGCATATGTGTCCACCACCACCAACTGAGGGTAATGGTAAGGGTACAAAAAAAAAAACAAAAAAAAAAAAACAAAAAAATCAGCAGCATTGTATAGTAGCATTTACCCTGATGTGAACGTGGGAACACGTTTCATCAAATACATGTATTGGAAATCTTCAGAATTCTTTTCTTTAATTACTAAATATAATATTGTAAGTATATGTAACACTTTAATGAGCGCAGATACTACACTGATTCTAGGCAGAGGGCAAGGAAGTGACACTTCAATCCTAGGCAGAAGTGCCAATCCATACGTAAATAATCCAGTCACTTTTGACAGGTACTATGCTAGTTAAAATATAAATTACAAATGAACATAAAAACACTTGTAACATTTGTGTGTACAAGGCTAAAAGAAAACCTGTTTGATCATTACATTTTTGATGATGGCAGATCCATTCTCTGTAATAATAACTTATTTTTTTTACAGTTCCATTGCAGCCTAAGCTTCAACTGTTAGTATGTAGTGTTTCATAGACGTTTACGATGTTCACGTCAACTGGTGCAGCAGTAAGCTTCTTAATGTGAGCTGCTGCCAGTCATAGTGATTAATCTTTTAGGGAGTTGGGAAGACAAACTACTACCTCACATCCAATATTTGCAGCTGCAAGGAGTGGGGGAACTTGCATGTATTTGGGATGAAATAAAAAGGTCACTAAAGCCAAGTCTCCTGCCCACACAACTTCAAAAAGCATTGGGAGAGTAATGATGATTGATCAATCCCTGTACAGCACCTGCGGAGAGAGACGAGAAGCAAATAGGCAAACATTTCATGTTGAATAGCCTACATCTTATTCCCCTCAAACCGTTGGCCAACTAATCTTCATGCCACCAATAAAATAAAAAAATCCACACTAATAATGAGCAGTGTGATTTTCTTGGTTCGCTGGTTCTAACTCTGGACAATCCCACTGGGGGATTAAAATTTTGCTGAAGAAAATACCACTTCAACAGAAACCAATTCAGATTTTTTTTCTTAAAAATTTGTTTAATAGAAATTCAAATATATCTGAATTTTTTCACTAGTCTACTAATATAATGAACAGTGATTTTTTTTTGTTTCTGTCCATAACAATGAACTCTTCCACTTAAAAGAGGTAATTATGCTGATAAAAATATCTCCTACCCACCACTTAAAACAATTTTTTTTTTTTAGTTTATTTTCTTTAAATGTATCCATGAATTTTTTTTTACAAGGATTAACTAGAAATCACATGTTAAGAGATCATTATGTAAATTCAATTAATCATGCAGCACTATTTAGTAATTGGTTTTCCCTTTTTTAGACTAGTTTATGGTAATGAATTTAAACAACTTGACAAGATGTCAGCTGTTAGACTAATGCTCTATGTTGTGCTTGCAAGTTATAAATTGAATTAAGTCTTCAAGTGTTTCTAGAGCAGCAGTATTCAGATTGTGTTCCTCGGAACTCCAGGTTTCTGCACAACTTTTCCAGGGATTCCACGAAACAAAGTGACCTTTTTGCAATATACTTAATAATTCTTTATTACATAAATAATTTCCTCACAGCTTTTACATGTCTTTATTTTATTAATACGGACAGTACTTTTTGCATAAGAAAAAGTTGGCAACATTTTACCTTTTTAATTAAAAACATCTTGGTTATTTACACGACACTGTTCAGTCAGTAGTCATTCATGTCTATCTTTCTTCAGTAAGCTTCGTTCTTACTGTTCCATTTGAGTGTATTTTCTATTTGGATTCATACACATATGGATAATTCAATAAACAAGGCCAAAATTTGATAGTTACATACATATGTAAATATATATGGTGTACAATAGGATAAGGGCTATCCGACATGATGATAGGAAACGACAATGTGGAGACTCAAATAATTTGCAAAAATTATTTATTACCTAACATGTTTCAGCTGAGAAAGGTGTCCGGAGAAAAACGGTGAGTCCTACTTATGTAAATATGTATGTAGAAGGGAAAGTTGTTTTTTGAAGAGGTTCCCTAGAAAATTTAGTTATTAAAAAGGGTTCTGAGTTAAAGTTTGAAGACCAATGTTCTAAATATTAATGTTGTAATCATCCATAATGAGCTTGTGAATGAAATCTTTTATTAGGAAATTCAAAAATATGTACTTAGCTCTCTACTTCATAATATATTCCCATATAGATAAAAATAGTAAAAGACAAAAGAATAACGTCACCACTAAATAAAACTGTGGGTAAGCAAGATAGTAATGATCTATGTTTAGAATACGAATGGGTGCAAAAAAATTATAAATAGATAAATAAAATTTGGAAGATGGCAACAAGATATTGCGTGAATATCGAACAGAAATAATCAAAAAGTTTCGAGATTTTGCATTGGCTCCCTGATAGCTGCAGCCCAAATTGTTCCAATAGTTTCTTGGCGTTAAGCCAGGGCTTGTTGCTAGCTGCAGTTATCTTAAAACCTGAATTTATATCTAAGAAAAATTGCACATAGAAGATGATATAACATTAATTTGTAGTGCAGTTATTGAATCAAATAAAAAAATTTTTAAAACTATTTTAAGTTTGAGTATAACACCTGCCAAGTGTAATAACTTGATGCAGGCATCTCAACTAGAATGAATAAGTTATTAACCCATTAACTGCTGATGACCAAAATTTTAGTCATTTCAGTTCTATGGCTCAACTGCAAATGACGGAAATTTCCACCAGTCACACATATACAGGGTGGTGCAAAATTGTTTTTTCTGTAAACAATAGACCCTTTCACTTAAAGTTACAGACAGAAACAAACAGAAAAAGTTGTCTGTAACTTTAAGTGGAAGGGTCCATTATTTCCGAATATAAATTCTACAAATAGAAAGTGACTTGATATCAAGCTTAATCAAATGCAGCCTTCAAGCGAGAATGTACTAAAACTAAAGGTGATACAGTGTACACATTTTGATAATCCCCTTAAACTATCTTCTGTCTATTTCTTCAATAATTCTATTATTCTTACATTATATAAAGAACATTCTCCTTCCTTTTTTTTCAGCTATGGTTGATAATGTCCACAACAAACACACCACACATATTGGAGGAAGATTTAAACAGTCACAGGCCAGCAATATTATGGCTTCAAGAAACTTAATAACTAAGGTCAACAAGTCCCATGTAAACTATGAATATTTTGAATACATACACTACTGAAGTTACACCAAATACAATAGGGTCATTTATTCTTTATTTCTATAAAACTGTCAACCTGTGTACATTTTTAATTAAAATTCCTCTCCATATGATACCCATAAATTGAATGACTTATTTCTGACCGTCTATAGGAATTAGCTTGTACAGCAATGGTTTACTATTGTCTACGACCAAATTTGAAAAATGTTTTATATTTTAATAGGTTTAACTCTTAAATTCATGGACCGCGTGTATTGACAGTGGAAAGCAATACTTTTTTTATCAATGATAATTTATATTAAAAAAGTATTGCTCATAAGTATTTAAACAAGCACAAAATCTGTATATTTCCTGAGATTGCAGGAGCCATCATGGATTTTGAGCCGGAGGGATCAAAAGTAACTTACTAGTTTGGCAACTCTTCCACATAGCAATGTGAGTTCAGTTTTTTTAATCTCCTTGATCAATTCCAAACAAGATTTTAGAAGGATAGAAACAAAAAAAACATTTAACAAATTTAGCATTCAGAACCACAAAACATGACTAAATGCATGCCTTGTTCTGTTGATTGCAAAAAATTGGGTTGTTATGGCATAATGTTCATGTATTTTAACTCAAAACCAAATGGCTGTTTGTCCAAATACTTATGACAGGTACTAATATATATAACAACTCTGGAAAACTAAGAGAGGTCAGCAAATAAATATATGCAAGCTGAACACCTACCTCAGAGCAATGTTTAACATCCTATTCTTGCAGTCATTGCTACTAAGTCCAATCCTAAATGGCTGCTCTATGAATCTGACCATGCACTGAAGTTGGCCCTAGTTCAACATATAGATACTTGAAAGATTTTCTCAAGTAGCTATTACTTACCTAACTTTAGATTAGAATAAATATACCTTTGCCATAAATATTCTGAGGATGATGTGAACAAATATCAACTAGCATTTCAAGAGAAATTATGAATCACTATATATGCTTCTTTTTACCTGGTAAATTAAACAGTGGTGGTGGTGGGCAATGATCACTAAATAGTCCAAACTTTCAAATAAGTGAGAATGCTGCTGGACACAAACTAAGGGATCAATTTAGCTTAATTACTTAAATTGTAAACTGAACTCTCCCACTAAAAACCTATTTTGATGGAAAATTTAAAAAAAACAAAACAAACATTTTCCCTACTCATTGAGGGGAGTGTGTGTGCAAAATTTCTACTATAGTACTAGTTTCTACTATGAACGGTTAGGGCTGGGCGATGTCCAGATACATATAAATATCAAAACACATGAATAACCTAAACCCAGCAACAGTATTTAAACCAGTATTGTGGGTAGCAGTGATTAAAAATCACACGACTAGTTTGTTGAGCAAATATTGATTAGCTACTCGTCTTTCAGAGTCACCTTCATCCTTTATGCCAGGCATGGGCAACCTTTTTGATCTAGCCACGGGCCACATAAGACAGTTTTCATATTTATTCGGGCCACACATTCATTTCAAAAATGTCGATCATATTACAGAAAGCTTACTTAATTTCTATTTTAGACAAACACGAATTACAATTGTTATATTATTGATTTGTGAAGCCAAAACAATAGTAATTTTATAATATCAATTATAAAATTGACTTTCTTAGAAAAATAATATAAGATTTTAAATAAATGCCTAGATTGTCCATGGGCCACAAAAAATATTGCTGCGGGCCTATAGTTATCCATATGTGCCTTTGCCAGTATAAATTTTATTATAACTAGTGACATTTTAAAACTGAATGAATTAGCCATACAACAGTGTAGAGATTATGAGCAAGTAGAATGGAAGGTATTTTGAATATTATTATTCTTTTAGAGATTCTGCAATAATTTGTGATGGAGATAACTTATTGTATTCTAATGAACACATGCAGAGAAGAAATTTGAAATCATTTTATTGGAGAATTTTTACATAAAGGCCTTGCTCAAGAACGTTTTCTCAAAAGAGAATGCTGCTAGAAGAATTTTTTTATCATTAAATTAAAAATTAAATCATAAATGTGAATTAAGAAATGAGCTCCGGGTTCGATCCCCGCACAGAGCTCATTTTTTTTTTTTTATTCACATTTACGATTTAGGCCGCTCATTTAGCAGTCATTCACACCAGCACCAGGCAAATATAGGTTCTCAACTAATAAATGTCTTTAAAATGATCAATTTATGGTGTGAAAACTATTTTTAGTACAAATCATGTAGTACCAATAACTGCTTTTTGTTAAGGTGACATGTAAGGTAAGAATCTCATCGGAGCAGGTTAATTCAACAATTGACAATTTTGGTACACTTTATTCAATTTCAAATCCCAGTTTAATTTACTTCTGTCAACAAAGTTGGAGAGGTATATGTATTTGGTCACGTCTTTCCGTCTGTCCACACGATATCTCCGAAAGTATTTAATCGATTTCTATGAAATTTTGTAGAAGGGTGGGCAATAGGGTAAGGAAGAGGTGGTTAATTTTGGGGGCAGATCCAGAAACTTTGGGGGGGAATGAGTGATATTTTTCTGCCCCCCCCCATACATTATATAAACACCCATGACAGTCCACACAATATCTCCAAAAGTTCTAAATTAATTGCAATGAAATTCTGTGGAGGGATGGATAATAGGCCCACAGAAAAAAAAAAAAAAATCAAAGTTTTGAGTGGATCCCTGCACAATTACCGTCCCTATGTCGTAATTATGTGTACACCACATAATATCGCCAAAAGTTCATGTTTGTCTACACAATATCTCCTAAAGTTCTGTATGAATTTCTATGAAAGAAGAGTAGGCTATGGGCTACGGAAGAAGTGATTAAATTTGGGTAAGTCAATGCACAATTAGTTCCCCTGACAATGGTGTTGGCAGGGGCATTCACTCTCTGAGTGCTTTCTAGTTTACTGTAAGTATTAAACACTATAAACCAAAACTAAAATAGTGCTTCTTTATGCCAAGAAGCAGGAAAGAAAGAAAGGAATCTGGCCTCTTGTTAAAGTGTGGTCATATAATTGTATAACGTGGGTGTTGGGGTGCAAGAATATTTTGGGGTCCACAATCCACTCGTGTTATGGGGGGGGGGGCTGTATTTAAGAATAATATTCATCGTTGTGGGATAAGAATCATGTTACTACCTTGACCAGCCTCTGAAATTAAATACCTTTATTCTTAATGTAATTTAAGTGTATTTTCAAACCAAGAATTCACAAAGTCATCATGAGTGTCATCGACCATCGAAATAACACTGGATATTTATTTCAGTTTTAATATTTCAAGGATTTTAATGTGTGTTCCTATGTCTGAGAGAGGCTTGTATACAGATCTACTAAAACATCCAAAATTAATGGTTTGGTTATAATCAATTCGCATTCATTCTTAACTTGACAGGTCTTTTATTGGAGCAAGAGATGATTAATGAAAATATGCAATCAGTTGATAACTAGTCAGCAGTCACTGATTGCAAAACTTAAATATAATTGAAGTAATTTTGAAACTGAATAGAGCAAGCCATGATAGAAATGAAAAAGTTACCATTTAGGGATCTTGAATTATTGTGAAACAATATAGAACATAGCAATAAAAGTTCCATTTTAAAGATAACTGAAACAAGCTTTTTTTTAGAAATTATATTTATTAAATTTATATATGGGCTAACTAATTATGCATAATGCATTAATAAAAGCAGCCTGAATTTATAGTCACAAAAAATGAACTAGTTACCAAATGCAGTTGAAACAAATTAGCTGACTAAATATTAAGTATCAAGTTTCACCTTTTTGTCAAACTCCAGGACAAAGTCAGGAGTTGACTTTGTTTTCCTACTATAACAAGAACAATCCTCATCAAAATTAGGGGTGTAAACCATGACTTGAACTCACAACCAACAGATTTCCAGGAGGCTGTCTTACTCAATGAGCTAAATTGACAAGTCTTAGATATTAACGAAAATTTATCATACAGATATGCAATTACTTATTTCATTCTAATACATTTATACTAAAAAAAAGATTTTTTAATTATATTTTATAATTTTTTTTAATACATTATACAATACAAAAGTTGCAGTAATCATCTTTAGTCGGAATAGAAGTAGGAGTGAAGTTTCACCCCGCAGCAACCAGGCGTGTTAATGTTTTTTCCTTTATCAATATTCAACTTTTAACAAACAAACTTTAAGTAAATTTAACAGAGATAGAGATGAGAGAAAAATTGAGACATTTTGTCAAGAATAAGAAGTGCTTTATTCAAGAACGTGTTTATTTCAAGAATGATTTACTACTACTAAGAAATAAAATGGGGGTGGAGGTAATATTGATATGTCGTGGGCGGTCATGGAATTTGGGTGGGAAGATATTGGTACATGCATAACAACATTGATTGATATATGGCGTGATGGTGACTAGACCACACAATTATCAAATAGTCCTTCAAGTCAATAGATATGCTTTAAAGGCTCTATTATCGACTTGAATTAATAATGATATAGGCTGGAGTCAGTTGAGCCTTGCTACTAAAATCAGTTGAGATATAGAAGCCTCTACAACAGCTCACGAGGGATGACACCGTTGTTGGACATAGAAATGAATTAACATTTACAGTCTGAGTCTATATAGCAGCAGCAGAGTTGTAAAAATACGTGATAATATATGTGATTAAATGCTCTCGTACTTTTAGACTAGTACTATAATCAATTTTTTAGTTTATGAAAATGTAACCAAATAAAAGTGATTTACATCAGTTTTTTTAAAGAGTTTATCAGTAGTGTGGGATAGAGTTAGTAATAGTACCACTACTACTCTACTATTAAGTAAATAGTAGTACTAAACACTGATGCGAGCAGTAGAACTTGTTATTTTGCAGTTAAAGGGGGGTGGGTAGGTAAAGCAAAAGAAACCACATAAAATTGGATTCTACTTTTTAATCGTGTTTTACGACAAACTTTAAGAAAAAAAAAGTCTTTTTCAAGAAGGGAATTGCACTCAAATTCCATTTTCTTTAATCAGACTTAGAATCAATCTACTTTAATGAAGAATAGTGTGATTTTCTTGGTTCGCTGGTCGTAACACTGGACTTTTCCACTGGGGAGAGGGGGTCAAATTTGGCTGATAAAAGTACCTTTTGAAACTATGGACTCTTCAACTGAAACAAATTTGCTATTATTTTTTTAGAAAATACTTTCATAGAAATTCAAACATACCCGTGAACAAATTCACGGGTATTAACTAGTCGTTTCAATAAAAAGCTGCTTTTCATCTGTTACTGAATTGACTTCCAAGGCAAAGGACACGCACACACGCATTTTTCTTTACACGTTACGTTACATACGAATAAGACGTTATAGATTGAAGGAAGATGTACATTTTAATAAACTGGTTACTTACTACTAGTGATTACTAGTGACAAAAGTCATTTTTTAAAGAGTATGAAGTAACAATCGATTTACCTCAGATCAACAAGATGAAGACTGAAGAGAAAATAAAGAATGAGAAAATTTCGATGCGGAGAGCACGTACAAAAAATGCATCCTTCCCCATGACTACACTTAAAAACCATATACGTTTCATACTTATTAAAATACAAGACAATTTCAAAAGTAGTAAACATAACATAGATGAGTTCTATTGATTGAAACATTAAGGTTAGTACTACTACACATAGAAGTAGTACTACTATTAGAAGTCAAATAGCTTCTTTTTTTTTTTCACGAAATGAAATCAAATATTTTCTTCGAAATAAACTGCCGACTCGACGAGTCAGTGAGCAACGAACACGGAAAGTACTCTTAGCATCATTAGACCTAATTAATATATTTCTGTCGTAAACTTACTGTTCTGAATACGGTCGGTACAAAAACAGTAAACACTAAACAAAAAGAGAACCTTAAAAGATCTCAAAGAGCAAAAAATGCTTAAACATTAAACAATTGTTAAACGTTTAAGAAAAGCAATTTGATAGACAATCTGAATTGTTATTTCAATGAAGAAAAAAAAAAAAAAAAAAAAAAGAAATACACCCTCTTCCGACAAATCCTACGCAAAACAATGAGAACAAAAATTAATGGTTGGTCGTACTCGTAATATACAATCAATTAAAATGTCAAATTACATATTTATTTTGTCATTAGCAACATAAAAGTGTTCATAAAAATGAACAAAGATTGAACCCCAATAATTACAATAACACTAAACAGTGTGATGCACAGGTAGAGAGTATTAAAATTGATAGGATTATTTATTTATTTTTGATAAATCCAAAAAAAAGGATTAATGATTAAAATTAGAACAATAACATGAATATAGAAAAGAGCGAGAAATGAAGTTGTTTAAATAATTGAACCAGTGTAATATCAACAACGCACTTCTTGGATCACATTAGAATAAATAAAAAATAAAACTTAACATCAATAAAATGTAGTGTTCCGTGATATCAGTAACACCTAAGATTCAAAGACTGTCGAATCATGTAAATGTGTATTCATTATTCGCAAATGCACCATCTGAGAGTAAAACAGGAGATATTTAAATAAATAAATAAAATAAAACTTTGATTTTAGTCACAAGAAAGATACACTAGTAAAATTGATTTTAACAGTTTGCCGCATTAAAATGAAAATAGAATAATTGACTTTAAAAATAGCTGATTTTTTATAATTTGTTTTCTAATTTTATCACACAATATGAAATGAGGATAACAAATAAATATATAAAGACTTTAATTAATTTCATAATCCTTGAAAGAACTATTTAAAAATAAATAAAGAGGCAATCCCCTGATAACCCTGAAGAGTGCAGTGCTTTTAAATGCGTCAAAAATAAAGCTACAAGTTTAGTAACATGAGAAGAGAAGAGGTTCGATAAGGGGGGGGGGTACGGTAAAGGAGCAATTTTTAGTAACTTTATGGATCGAGAGGAGAAAGGAGAGAAGGAAGGAGAGGAAAATAAAAAGAAAAACAGGAGGGAAGGAAAGAGCGAAGAAACGGAGGAGACGGAATATTTGCGAAAAAGAAAAGGGGGGAGAGACGCGGAGAAAGGGGCAAAAACGGGAAGAAGTGAAAAAATGAAGAAGGGCGAAGAGGAGAAGGACAACGGCAAGAAGGGGGCGTAAAGGGAAGAAATAGAAGAAACGAAAGAGAAAGCAGAAACGGAAAAAAAGGAGGAACGGAGGAGGAAGAAAAGAAATGTAAGAAAAAGAAACGAACGAGAAAGAAAAATTGATAAAGAACGATTAAAAATTAACCGAAGTGTGGATGGATGATGAAGTCAATATTTTTTCCCTATTTTTGACGGGAAAAAAAAAAAGAAAGATGATTGAACAAATATAGGACTCAACTGAAATGAGGAGAATGAACCCAATAATAATAAAAATACTATTGGTACTGAACATGACAAAAATTATTAATTGTTTTTTTTTTTTTAGCAGTAATTGTAGCAGAGTATGACATAGCAAGAACACAACTTCTGTACCAGTTCCAATATTTAGAGAGTATTATTTTTAGTTTTATGTTTTTTTATTTAAAACTTTTGACAGTATTTATAATGCCATGAACATTATTTTTTTTAATGTTCGTTGCTTGTCATGGTATTCTACGCCCTTGGAATGAATGCTGTCACATTTTAAAATTAGGCTTTTTCGTCATCAGACATAGTAAAACAAAAAAAACAAAAAACTATTTGTACAGTATTGGAATAATAACACCGAAAAAGAAAAGTGGTGCATTTTCTAAAGGTTAACTTAACTTCTCACATTAGAAGTTTTATTTGCTTCTTGTTTTTTTTTAAAAGAAATTAACATAAAGTCTTAATGTTTAAGTAGAAGTAAAGTTCAAAATGGATTTAATTTGGAAATTTCTGGTCTACCCGAGTGAAAAAGAGATTTTTTTTAAAATACCATTTTAGGTTTAAATGTTTAGTCAAAGTTGATTAGTAGACGACATTGAAATATGCCGAGAAGTGTGCAATGCATCATCCAAAATGTGTTTGCACACCCACATGGGTCTTCCTGCTTTTTCTGAGAAATGCCTAATAAAATTCTCTTGAAATAAATATCATTCATAACGAAAACAGAAAAAAAGGAATGCCATTTGTTGAATATAGGGCAGACAAAAATTAAATCCCACTTGGGATAAAATAAAAACTATAGTCGATTTCTTGTTGCTAAAAATCTAGATACGAATATGACTTGTGTAGTGTAAATATTCGATGATGATGCGTCTAAGGAGACGAAGATTATGTAATCAATCAATAAACAACTATTTTAACTGATAACAAAATAAATAAATTCAATTAAAAATAGGTGCTTCATTTTAAGAATTGTATCATTGATGAGAGTGTTATTGAGAACTACTTACAAACAAGCAGTCTAGTCTAGTTATAAGTAAAAGTGAAAGTAGAGATTTTGATTAAGTAATCGTTGAAAGATTCTATTTAAATAATGACAAGAAGATTAATACTAAGTAAATGATGTTATGAAAAGAACATGGCTGTTTCGAATCTTAATATCAACCAAAAAGGAAACAATCGTATCATTTTTTTTTTAAAAGAAATAAATCCTATTTCGGATTCTTTCATTCTTCCTTAAATAATTCTCTCTGAAATCTGCATATCTTTATTTTTAAAGAAGTGTAGTAATAATAATAATCGATCGGGGAAAAGTGATTCTCTACGCGATGATGACTACTCTAGTTTCAATTTGAATGAATGGGGCTTTTTTCATTGATGCTTTTTTCCAAATTTTTCATTTAAATCGGATTTTGATTTACTTTCACACCTGACCATAATTTTTTTTTTTATATACTTTTAAATCTGAAGTATCTGATAAGAATTTAAATTCATTGACACAATAGAGACCGTACCAAGAATTAAAGAAATTTTCTTCAAGAGAGAGAGAACCACTATAGAGTTCGGATGGATTTTAAAATTATTTTAATTCCAGCCTACCAAAAACTATTCACTATCTACTTTGACAATCTCTATAGCAGTGCTATCACTTAATGTAGTAAGTACAATGTATTGAATCATAATGATGATGATATACTATATTCTTCATCTAGGTTCGATTTTTAAAGATTTTTCTTTCAATGCACCATTTTTCTCATAGCTTTTTATTGCAGATTTATTTACAGAGACTACAAAATAAAAATCAAGATTTAGATAACATTATACTAAATCCGTTTAAAATGAGGTTTCTCAATTGGCGATGGTTTTAAAAAATTTTTTTTAAAAAGATTCTTGTCTGAAGATGAGGAAATATCATCAGAGTAAATTAGAAGATAAAGTAGATTATATTTATTTTAATTTCACTTTGGGATTTACGACTTTTATTCTACATATTACATTTGCAAATCAATAAAATTAGGGAGAAGACTAAATATCCTTTTTCTTTCTTTAATTAAAAAATAAAAATAAATAAAATGTTTAAGTTTCTTTTTAATTCATCCACCCACCCCTTAATCACACATTTTATTTAATACTTTCGCTTAACGTCTGTCAAAGTTCAACTGATTTTTTCCAGTTTTCTAGAATTTTTAAAAAGCCAATTCCATCTTTATACGTTTTGAACCTCGTTAAACTAAATACTGGAAAATGAATCTATCCTTCTTTAATAGTTAATTATCATTTCTTCTCCAAACATTCATTAATTGCATTAAAAAGTTATTTTTCTATTTGCGGAATGTCAATCCGGAAACAAAAAGTGAAAGTAATGTTACAGCAGAACTATTATTTTCTCTTGACAATTAATTACTACAGAACTTACTTATTTAAACACTAGTTTTATTAGGTTTTTAAAACATTAAAAACAGCTTTAGTGTGTCAGTTTTTTTTCCTTATTAGTATTTGCTATTTCAGTACCTATCTCACCAATATTTACTAGACTTTCTTTACAAAATGATCACAATAACTTTTCATCATCCAACATTACCAGCCTACATTCTTTTGGCTAATAGTTACTAAAAATGACCATGATATGGCCTTTTTATTACAATTTCAATACTTATCTCACTAATAAAGAGTACTTTCAGTATTTCCTTAGGATTTTTTTTTTAATGAACATAACTTCCTTCATTATTATTTGGCTATTTTTTAAGCTAATAATAAATACTAAAAGTTTTTGTTTTTTTTAAAACGATCAATAATGACCAATGGCCTTTTTATTACAATTTCAGTACTTATATCTCACCAATAAAGAATACTTTCACTATTTCTTTGTAAGGAGAAAAAAAAACAAAAAACTTTTCATTCATTCAGGATTATTACTTACTTGGCTATTTTTTTTCGGCTAATAATAAATACTAAGTGACCATGATATGGCCTTTTTATTACAATTTCGGTATTTATCTCACCAATAAAGAGTACTTTCACTATTTCCTTTATAAAAAAAAAAACAAAAAAAAAAAAACAACTTTTCATTCATTACTATTTGACTAATTTTTTCTCTTTATTTTTTTTGGCTAATATAAAAAAATCCTTAAAAATAAAAATAAAAAATCACTAATGACCATGATATGGTTTTTTTTGTTAGTACTCACCTGACATGCATTGTATAATATCTGATGTTCATATTTCTTGACGTTTAATATATTCTGAAACATATCATAAAGTTGCTCTTTGCTAAGAATAAGTTCAGAGGCTGCCGTCGTCCCTCCTCTTTGGGGATGCTTCCGCGGGTCTTCTTCACCCCGAAATATGGCATCGTATTTGGTCATCCACGAACTTAGGACCGTTTCTTTGCTCAGACCATCAATTTCTGGTAAACTCCTAACCCGTTTCTCGATGTTATTCTTGAAGACTTCCCTGAAGTCGTTGGCCGACGAACCACCACTTTTCACCATGGCCAGAACCCGGTCACTCTTGACGAAAACCTCGTAGTAACTCTGCACAGCATTGGTAAAGGCCTCGTCGGCCACAATATTCGTTTCTCCGACCAGAAAGGCGTTAAACCTTTCCTTGATGGTTTGCAGTTGTTGTTTTGTGATTTTCGTCTGTCGTCTGGCCATGTCGGTCGGTTGTTTCGCGTTAAACGGGTACGCGATGCATCGCATAACGAAGACATAGAGCTGCAAACGACGTTTACGTTCTTCTTCAGTTTTGACATCGTTTTTGTCGACATCTTCGCTCTTTTCCCGTTCACTAATCAAAGAAGGACTCGGGCTGGATGGTCGGGCACCCTGGCTCGTATTTGCACGGCTGCTCTGAACACTCAAGTTATCCCCGCTAGCTGATAGGCTTCGTTCGGCACTAGGTACACTGAGAACATCCGAATTCTCATCTTCGATGGGCTCATTTTCTGATTCCTCTTCACTGGACGATGGATCGAGCATATTAGATATGCACTTTGATTCGTATCAAATCGCCGTCGTCGGCCGTTAGCTGTTGTTGCTATGTTGGCCTGTTCTAATGTTGTGACTGACACAGTTGCTCCAATCCACACTAAATGAAAACCCAGCTTGCCATAATAATAACTACCGGCGCATGCGCTCTACGGAAGCAGACGACGTCTACGATGAAAGCTGCCAACAATTTAATAAACGTTCTTTTTTGATTTCGACATTAAATAAATCTTAATAGTTGATATTAAAACATATTTCAATGATTTTTTATTAAAAATATGAAAATTTTAATAAAGAGGTCGAAGCTTATTTCAGTGACGTCATCCAAATTTGCGGGACCCGCTTGTACACAACGACGGATCCCCGTAGAACACATATTTATAATGGCAGCCATAATGGTGGCCTTAGTATGGTAATCTTCCGTTCGACATCCAAGTAAACATTGGATATTGAAATACACAAAATTAAGCGTGAACATTTTAGGGTAGTTGGGATGAAGGGTAATATGAACAACGGTGCTCTAAGGAAGCTTTATCTACTTACACAAAAAGGGAAAAGTCTTCAATTTAGACGGATCTCTTGAACCGATCGTTTATCGTGATTTCATACAATAACAGACGGTGTAAATAAACATACAACGGATCTTTTGTCACTTTCACTATTGAACCTGGAAGTAATATATTGTCTAATTTTAATTCACTTGCGCATAGATCGTTCTTAAAGCTGGTTACTGTTGATGAGATAAAGTCTTACCAAAGGAATATCATCGCCCTAAGTAGACTAGGTAACGTATTGCTTTTCTTATTCTTCTGGTGTCTCTGTTTTGCTTTTTATTTTGTTTATAAAAGTGTCCATGCTTCTAGATTTAAACTTGTTCGACCACCCGGGTTGTTTTTGTTGTGTCTTTTTGTGGATTTAAACCTATTTTTGGTTGCTTTTCTTATTTTAATATTTTAATAAAATCTTGTTTGATAATATATATCTTCACTCAACGCCTTGACAGCCATTGCTGTTGCCTCGCGAGGCCATTGCAATTTCTGATTTATTTAGAGACAAACTCAACGCTTCCAACGTTATTATTCGGTTCTTAAAAGATATAATTTAGTTTTATTTCTTATCTGTTTTGTTTCTGTAATAATTTCCAGCCTGTGATTGTGAAAAAATTAGTCTAAATACCCATTTCCATCCGTGTACAACATTTCTCCCGCTATAATGTTGATAGTAGTCAAGTAGCATACAGTAGCCATATTAGATCTTGACTTCATTACAAATAATTCTCTTTTTTCTCTCGATTTTTTTTAACCTTAACATCAGTTTTTCTATTTGAAAACCATTAAATTTTTATGTTTATTATATTCTATAATAAACCCTCTTGTATGCTTGTATTTTCCACGTGTAATTTGCCTTGTTTGGTGGTGATTCATTTCCCTGTATATAGTAAATAAGATGGTGCAAAAACAAGAATTCACTGTGGCTTTAAAATGATAGGCTTTGTTTGATTACCTTCGCATACCACAGTCCGAATACAGTTACTGGTCTACTATTTTATGCAACTTTTTTCTTATATATTTATTTATCTAAAATAATTAATATGTCCCTAAAAAGGGGTCCTGTTGACCGAATTAAACGAATGTTCTAGAGTGGTAAAAATTTAGATCTGACCTTAATCAATTCGAAATGACCTGATTTTTCTTATATGGCGTTTTTAAAACTACCTACCTTTTTTTTCCTTTATATTTTAAAAGATAAATAAGTAATAATAGTTTCTATAAAGTTATTTAATTCTGTCAAAATCTCAAATGTGATTTACTGGGTATCAATTAGATTGCATGTGGAGTTGATTTTTTTTTTTTATTTACATAAATTTGAATATTAAATTAAAATGTAAAATAAATGATGCCATCTTTTTTATTTAAAAAGTGAATGTGCAGTATGCAATTATTTTACCTACTGCAAATTTAAAATATGATGTCAGGATACTGAACACTTCAGATTTGTAAAATTATGGTAACAAAATTTATCTGATCTCCACTATTATTATTGTTTATGAATGCCAGAACCTTAATTTTGAAGTGTTCATAATTTTCATTTAGATGCTTCATTTTAATAAGTATGAAAAACAAATATCTACATATATTTGTATCCATTGTGTGTACATCTCTGATCCTTCATTTTAAACACCTAAAATTTGTTTGAAGATCGTTTTATAAATAATTTAGATTTTCTGTATGCCTATCCTTATCCTAATTCAATTTATATTAGTACCACTATTTAAATCATTAAAAATCTTTCTTGGATTATAAAAAAAAATAAACATTTGACTCCTTTTTTTTTTTTTTTTTTTTTTTTTTTTTTTTGTCTTTTGTCTGCTTTGAATGCTGTAAAAACTTTATTAAATTATCCTCATCTATTTGTGATTATATAGTCTGTAGTTTGACCAAAAAGAATCGGCAGAGACGGCGATAATAAAGGTGTAGTCAAGAACTGAATCCTTCTTGTCTCTGTTTTGTTCAGAGTGTTTATGTGGTCATATTGACATGGAGTTCACTGCCAATCTTTTCAAACTCATTTCTCATCAAAATACACTTTCCTCGCAAAATTCCTCAGCCTCTATGCTCCAATGCCGAAAAATCACTGTTAATCTTTCTCGTCTCTGGTTGTAAAATAAATTCTAAATCTTATTCGTTTCTTTAGATGGATATCTTCAGCCTAGCCTGGAAAAACTCTAAAAAAAACAATAGTTGCAGCAGACTTTCCATCCATTACTCGCTTCTTTGATGCTTTATTAAATAAAATTTTAAAAATTACACATGATTTTCGCTATCTAAACGTAAACAATAAAGTACTTATTTATGTAAATGTAGACATACTAATTTTTTTTTCCGCGATTCGTTTTAACACTCGGTCCAGTTTTTTTCATATAGAACTAAAAAAAAAAAAAAATAGTCATGAAGCAGGTATCATCCTAAACGTGAACATCTTCGTCCTTAAATCAAAATTAAAATAACGTCATTGTTTGTGTCCAACGAGACCTTATCGTTGGTCTTTGATAGAAAAGAAATCACTTAAAATAATCAATTATTAGTGTCTACAAGAGTTTTTTCTTTAAATAGAATAGTTGAATTATATTGAACTTTTTTTTCTTAAAGGAAAAAATCTTGGTTGATTTCCCTTTTTGAAATTGATCCCTCTTTTTGTGTCTTTCAACTGAACTAGAACTATCATAGTATAAGAACGAACGTTTTCTTAAATATTTGATCAGTAATGTTTAATCTGCACTTTGAAGCTAGAAAGTTCAAGACAAAAAATCTGCCAAAACTACCTACCTAACTAATTTAGCTAACCAATGCTCATCATCTGCACATGAAGTAAAGTGCATTTATAGTAGAGTACACAGTACACACCCTCTAGTAATAATAATGATGCAGTATACACCTCAACAAATAATTTGAAGGAAGGAATACGGCTGGCTGCTACTACTACATACTCTCCTCTCCTTTCGAATAGATTATTTTACATCACTCGTCAAATTATGGCTGTCAAACCTTACCACTAGTTCCATGCAAAAGAACTTTGACCAAAAATATCATCTCAATGTTTTTAAGATCAACTCATTAATCTTGGTTTGGAACAAATAGGAAAAAATGATAAATGTTCCTATTAATTTATCTGAAAGATAGTATTGATAATTTCTCATCTGATCGTTTAAGGCATAAATTTTCCAAAGCATATTGTGTAATTGTTGGTCATCTCCAGAGCTAAAGATTCATATTTTTTCTTAAAGATCGGTTTCTGTGTGTCTAAGTACACTGCATAGTTTAGCCTATAAATCCACAAATAGGAGAGCTTCTTTCTCCATAGTGTTGCATATATTAACTGACACTTCTCGATAATGTGTATAGCTAGTCTCTCTATTTTAACTTGCAACATTAAAATACAGTTTAAGGATCAGATATACGTTGCATTTTAAAAAACATTTTCATCACTTGTATATTTTTTTTTTTTTTTTAAATTATAATTTTTTGTTTATTTCTTGCATTAAAAATCTATTTTCTCTCTGGCGAGGTTACGTCCCTTGTTCTTTATTCGCTCTTCTTTTCCTCCTCTTCCTCTTTCAACGCTAAGGAATTGAATAGCTAATAATATAGGTAGATATGTAACAGTATAGAACATCATTTTTAAATTTCGTATTTAAATGACTAAGCATTAAATCAATACTATTTTTAATGTTTATTTCCTGCCGTTGCTTTTAGGCGATCGCGTCCACTCAATAGTATTGCTAAGAAAGAAGAATTGAATGTTTATTTCTATATTGTTAAAATGTTATCACATTCAATGATTTTACGCCTCGATTCGGTTGGATTAACAGTCTAATGTGTAGAGATTTGTGCACTAATTGTTTCCGTCTCAATGATTTAATGATTTATGAAAGCTCAAGCCGAAAACTTTGTGTTTTTTTAAAATCCCCTATTTAAACAAAAACAATTTCTAGGCGGGTTCTATACTTCCTCATATTATTTACTGTGAATGTTGCTGGTTTATATCCTTTTTTTTTACTCAAACTTTATTGCCAGGCTAGAAAATGTTAAAACAGAATGGACCTCCCCAAAAGCATCACAGGAAATAAAGCGAATGTTTCAGTTTTTGTGACTTCCTGAAAATTGTTAATTTTCATATTTTTTAACCTTTCTTTGCAGCATCTATTTGTAAATGATTTTTAATTAAAAAAATCATAATTGTTTTTTAAAATAAATTTTAAAAACAGAAACGAATTTCCTTTTTTAAAAATTAAAAGCGCTTGAAAGTTGTTCAACGCTTCACAGAATTCAATGCACACAAACAAAATGGCTGCCCGCAAAATTGAAAAGGCTTAGTTTTTCCACCATTTTCTGTTTTGCTTGTTTTTAGTATTGAATAGTTTTTAATGAGTTGTGTGCCTGGTTATAAGGACATAATTGACTTTATAAGAAAACATTATAAATCATTACTTACTTGGAACGAATCCAAAAATAACCTAAAGTATTAGAGCAAATTAAAACATTTAATTCCTGATTATTATTATTTGATGATAGTTCATTGCATGGAAATCATTTTAATATTCCACAAACTTCTTGATCAAATCTTTGATTTTTGTGTTCAATGAAATATCCCAGGTGTTTTTGTTGCTTTTGGAAATGGAAGTCTCCCTCTCAATTAACCCTTTTGTTACTAGACCGATCACTTGATCATATGGTGAAATTACTTAGGAATAACAAACCAGCATTGTTCTAATTTTTTGTTTTTTAATTAAAAACACTGAAAAATGACAGGTTTCCATTCTAAGGATAGTACCTAAAAAGTTGAATCTATTAATTTTTAATGAACCCTTTATACTATGAAGTTGAATCTGTAAAAAAAAAAACTTTCCCTTTTGATTTAACCATATATAATTTCATACACATGCTGCTTCTAAAAACAACAGTTGTGTCGCCAACAGAGCCTTCATCAGATGATGACTGGTGCTAGGCACGGTTGGTGGGCCAAAGCATCATTACAACTAACCTAGAGTTCCCCAGCAGTACCTTGCGATACCACCAGGCTTTGTTGCTTTTCCATCATAATGCAGCCTCGAGACACTTTCAAATTGGTACCCAAAGATTGAATTGGATGGTTCGTCATATTCATAGATCTTATTAGTGTCATTGCACCAGTGTAAGCACGCTATTGTTCTTGTATGTATTTTTATTATTATTGTCAAACTCCAAGACAGTCAGGAGTTGACTTTACTGCCATAGAATCATCACCAAAATTAGGGATGTAAACCGATATTTAAAATCCCTATTCCCTACTGTGATTTTTAAACTCTTGACCTAGTGGTTGCCATGCTGGTGTCTTACTAACTGAGCTAATTAGGTATTAAGGAACATTTATCATATTTTATATACAGTACAAAAGTTGCAGTAATCATCAGTCAGAATAGAAGTTGGAGTGGAGTTTGACCCTGCAGCAGTCAGGCTTGTTATTTATCTATTCTTCTGCTCATTTTTGACACCACTTCTACAGTTTTCGAGATATCGATGCTAGTCCAATGCTAATTGGTGCATCTTAATGCTGTGTATTGCACTTGCATACAGTTTTGAAAAAAGTTATGGTTTTAGAGGGGTTCTATTTACAATGTAACTATAATGCTAAACCGTACCCTTACTTTCCGCCATTTGTACAGTTTCGGTTACTTCCCTCATGAAGGTTGTAAAACAAAAATTGCTATTAATTTTTTATGCTTTCATTTGGGGGTGGGGGGGTGGCTACGCTGCAGTGCAATCACATTTGCAGTTACTTCAGGAAATGCAGTCTATAGTGTTATCATTGATATCAACATTGAAAAATACATAAAAGGTCAACTGATGATATTTGGTGTCATGTTGGAAAAAAATCAACTGTTATATTTGCTTTGTACATTTTACAAGCATTTGCTGAATACTAAAATAGCTAAAGTTTAGTTGAAATATAAATTTGATTGTATAAAATTAGACAAGAATGTACAATTTGCTATAATTTTTACTGCTTCAAGATTTTTTCACTATTTTAATAGAAATTTGGGCACTTCGTTGTACCAATATTCTAAGTTATATCATGTACATAAATCTCTGAGCCTCTAAGCTCTTTATCGGATTTTTATGAATATGATGTAAACAAATGAGTAGGGGTGGGGTTAAGCTAATTATGGTATTGTAGTTTGATTGAAAAGTTTTTTATTTACATATCACATCTTGATTCATTCAGTTGAAACCCTTGGAAAATAGACTTTATCTTCGCTACCTTTCATGTCAGTTGAATATTAGAAACCGTCAACCATAAGTTTCTTCAGTTTTTGAGCTGGTCTGGCTGGCTGGCTATGTATGTATCATGCATACAGGCCACACCAATGGAGCTAGATGGCTGGGTGGAAATTTCAACATTTACTCCTTATGTTATGTTTTTTGTTTTGTTGTTGAAAATACCCCGCCTAAATAAGTTTTTAGTGGGAGGTTCAATTTGCTATGTAAATGTATGCTAAATTGATCCCTTTGTTTATGTCCAACATTCACACTTGTTTTTTTGAAAATTCAAATTTTTTTTTGTGATCACTGCCCAATAAAAGGCGGAAGTAACTTATTCATTGTTCACCCCCCTTTTTTTCAAATTTTTAATTGGTCACCCTTAACACAGCATGCTGCCAAAAGACATTGGTTGCTTGACTGTTTCTATTGAGTGACTAACCAGACCTGTTTTAATTTCTGATCAACTACGTACTTCTGTCAAACCCCAAATATAGTCAGCATTTGCATTTGTCTCATTTCATAAGTACAAAGATTATTGTTATCCCTATATATTAGAAAATGATCAAAATGATACCTTTTTTTTGTTGTATTTTGGTATTTTGTATTCACAGCTGAATAACCTACAAAAGTTTCAACTAACATTCAGTGTTTCTCTCAGACTATCAGCAATTAGAAACTGTCAACATCAACATAGCCAGCTAGACCAACTTGAGAACTGAAGAAACCTATGTATGTGTCACATGTACAGGCCACACCAATAGAGCTAGACGGCTGAAAATTTAAACATTAAACTTACTGTTCAAATCTCTTCTGATATCATTCACAAAGGCGAAATGCATAAAGATTTATCTTCATGATAATAAACATGT